>WNWK01034189.1:0-20598 GCA_009830355.1 Cherax destructor | reverse complement strand
CAGATTCATTACCTTTGAAACTTGTGGTTCATTCCTTTAATTTTGGGGAAATACAAAAATCAAACTAAATCCAAAAAAGTACAAATGGCCCTGTCTTAAAATATGTGCGGGTTGTCCACTTATTGAGGAATATAGAGATAGAAAATTAAAAACCTATGTGACATGTCAAAAATATCTTATTAGTGGGTAGGTCCACTTATTCAAAACAAATTTAAAAATTTGCTTGTAAAAAATAAGTGAACTGTAAATTTTCCCAAAATTAATTTCCAGGGAATTGCCTATCTTTTGCTCATGATTGGGGCACAGAGGGAAAAAATTTTTTGGGGAAAACCCTTGTGTAAAGCAGATGACTGATTTTGTGGGCCAGGCTTAGGCGGGCAAGGTATTTCCTGACATTTTGGGGGAGACAGATGATGATCAAATAAATGCAAATTATGTGATCAGGCATATGGTCACTTCTTGAACACTATGTGTAATTGTGCACTTATTGAGGAATATAGAGATAGACAATATAATAACCTATGTGACATGTCAAGATATCTTATTCATGAAATAAGATACCTGCTTGTAACAGATAATTGAAATGTAGATATGAACCCAAATGTACAATTGTTGCCCTTTGGGGCCTAGTGCCTAGGCCTTTTGTGTATCCATGTGCTCTTCGCTACCGTCCACAGGATGGATATGGGGTGCACAATAAACTAGCCACTTCGGTGGCAAAATCTAAAATCTGTACTTTGTTCAGCTATCAAAACTTTGGGACCCAGTCCCTGGACCCATTATGTACCTCTATAATCTTTTGACTACGCCCACAGGATGGGTAAGGGGTGTAATAAATATTAAACTAAACTGATACTACACTACAAATACTACACTACACAATACTTCACTATCTACACTACACAATTACACTACACAATACTACACTACACAATACTACACTACACAATACTACACTACACTACACAATACTACACTACACAATACTACACTACACAATACTTCACTACACTACAATACTACACTACACAATACTACACTACACAATACTTCCTCACTCACATACTACCTACACATTATTCACACTACACAATCTACACTGCACAATACTACACTACACAATACTACACTACACAATCTTCACTACACTAATCTACCCAATACTACACTCAATGCTTCACTACTCACAATCCTACACAGTACTACACTTTACACATGCTACACTGCACAATACTACACTGCACAATACTTTCCAATCAATTTCACTCACCTTTTACATCCTACACTGCTACACTCACAATGCTTCACTACACTACACAATACTACACTACACAATACTACACTACACAATACTACACTACACAATACTTCACTACACTACACAATACTACACTACACAATACTACACTACACAATACTTCACTACACTACACAATACTACACTACCTCTACACTTATACTAATACCTCACACAATGCTAACTTTACACTACACTAATACACACTCAGTACTACACTCTCTACTGCAATACCACTACACAATGCTTACACACTACAAGTACTACACTACACAATGCTCACAATAATACACTACACAATGCACACTCTGCAATCTTCACTACCCCACAATACTACTACACAATACCCACTCAAACTACACTACACAATCTACACTACACAATACTACACTCACAATCTACACAATACTCACTGCCTAACCTACACCACAATCTACCACAATACTACACTACACAATGCATACTACACATACTTCCTACTACACAATCTACACTCACAATACTACACAATCACCTACACAATCTTTACTACACTACACAATACTACCTCACGATGCTACCTAAACAATGTACTTCCACCTACACTGCTACTGCAATACTACACCTACACAATAGCTTCTCACTACACAATGCTACACTACACAATACTACACTACACATACTACACTACACAATATCACTACACAATACTCCCTACACATGCTACCTACACAGTACTACACTACACAATACTACACTGCACAATACTACACCTACAATTCCTACACTACACAATACTACACTACACAATACTACCTACAATACTACACTACACAATACTACACTACACAATACTACACTACACAATACTACACAATAATACACTACACAATACTACTCTGTTCTACACAACTATGCAGTATTCTTTTACATTCCATACACATTCATCTACTTATCATCCTTATACGGTACACAATATCTTACCTACCATTCACATACTCACCTACCTTACTCATACCTATCTTACACATACCTACCTTACACATACCTACCTTACACATAATCATCTACATTCCTACTTTATACATACTCCTCTTACTACCTACCTTATTCATAATCATCTACATACCTAACTTACATATTCTCATGTAAATACCTTCCTTACAAATTCTCATCTACATACCTTCCTTACAAATTCTCATCTACATACCTTCCTTACATATTCTCATCTACATACCTTCTTTACATATTCTTATCTACCTACTTTATACATACATACTCCTCTTACTACCTACCTTATACATACTCATCTACATATCTCCCATACATTGGTTTGATCCAAAGAATTGATAGAATCTCCCTTGAGAACATTTCTCGTTTTGAAGGAAAAATAGTCAGGGAGAGGGAGATCCATTTTCTTTAGTCTGTATAAAAAAAAAATAGGGTGACACATTTTTTGTAACAAGTGTACTATTCAGAGTTATATAGGAGACGTTTTTCTCGTGTTGAAGCTAAGCTTCCAAAGTGAACACCAATTTCTGGTTGTTAGTTTGGTATATAGAAAGATCATAGTCTGTGCTTTTCGTAATACTGAGTTAAGCACATTTCTTGAGATTATTCAAGAAGTCTTTCTGGTTTAAAAGACCACAAGAATGGAGTTCCAGAAAATACTCACAGAAGAAACACGATCACTCTACCTGGAAGATTTGCAGAACATATTGGAAGGTACCCCTCGTCCTCTTGGTAAAAGATGTTTTCTAGCTAAAGAAATGGACTATAAGGTTAAATTGGAGAAAGGGTGTGGATATTTTATACACCTTTACATTTCTCTCTGTGAATGTCATCATGCCGTGGGTTTGTATCGTCATTGGGACGGTATGCATATCTACTTTGACTCCAACGGTGAAGGACCATGTCAATTCGTTGAGAATTATCAAAAAATTCATAGCACTGAAAACCAAATTATTGACATGAGGCTCTTGGTCCAGAATTACGATAACTGTGCATACTTTGCTCTAACTTTTTTGGATTTTGTTACGAGTTCTAAACTTGAGAGCTCTGTTGAACTTATTCGTGATTTTAAACGCTATATGTTAAAATATTCTGATGAGACAGTAATCCTAAATGTCAGGTCAATGGTGAAGGAGCTTCCGAATAAAATAAATCTAGAGACTCATTCTCGCAATAATACTTTAGCACCTTATACTGTACACCGCCCAGCAAAGGACACCAAAGACCACAAACGTCGGTGTCATGTAAAACGTCTGATAAACAGATTTGCCGGACAGAAGCGAAAACCAGGAATTTTGTCTCGCGAACTCATTGATAAAGCCATGGAATCTATTTTCATGCCCCAGACAAAAAAGCCCACTGCATCTAGAAGTCAGTTTACCAACTTTATTATGAACACCATACCCATGGTGTGGACGGTAGTCAAGAAGATTACAGATGTACATGCAAGGTGCAGGAACTGGGCCGCAAATTTCTGAAAGGTGAACATGTTACAAAGGCAACGAACCACTCACACGTCCACACCCCATCACAACTGTACAGAGTTATTAATGCATATATTAGCTTTATTTACAATGAGCAAAGTCAGGGTATTTTTCCAGAATGATTTGAAATATACCACTGTGGATAAAATACTTTGAGATATCTTGAACATTTCTTGAACATAATGACACAAGGTGTGACGAAGGGAAGAGTAGTTTGTGAGTGCATAGATGGCAAGATTAAAAAAAAAAAAAAAAAAAAAAAAAAAAAAAAAAGGGACTCATAGAGCAGCCACCTCCACGTGGTGAGTTCTGGGTATTTTGTGTGACTGTTGTTACAGTCATGTGACTGTTGTACACAGTCACGTGACTGTTGTTACAGTCATACAAAGTAGCTGAGAGCTGCTCACACTAGTTATCTATATCACCACACTACATATACTGTACTTGACATTATATACTATTAACAACCATTCCCCAGCTGCTGTATCAATCAACAATAGAGTGTAGGGCAGTAAAGAGGGATGAACTAGGTCAAGGATAAAGCCATAAGTCAGTACCTGACCAGCCGGGCTGTGGTTCGTACGTCGGGCTGCGTGCGGCCAGCAGTAACAGCCTGGTTGATCAGGCTCTGATCCACCATGAGGCCTGGTCACAGACCGAGCCGCGGGGGCGTTGAACCCCGGAACCCCCTCCAGGTTTGGAGCCATGGTTCCATTCTGACTATATTATTAATATTTTATTATTATTTTGTATTATTTAATTAATTTCATATGTTTTTTTTGTTTTAAAATCCCTCTAGGATTTTCCAAGTGTATATAATAATGTATCTCTCCCACTGACCTTGAAAATGTGCAGAGAACCTTCACCGCACGCATAAGTGCGATAAACCACCTCAATTACTGGGAACGCTTGAAGTTCCTAAACCTGTACTCTCTAGAACGCAGGCGGGAGAGATACATTATTATATACACATGGAAAATTCTCGAGGGCTTAGTACCAAACTTGCACACAAAAATCACTCCCTACGAAAGCAAAAGACTCGGCAGGCGATGTAACATCCCCCCAATGAAGAGCAGGGGTGCCACTAGCACGTTGAGGGACAACACAATAAGTGTCAGGGGCCCAAGATTGTTCAACTGCCTCCCAGCATACATCAGGGGATTACCAACAAACCCCTGGCTGTCTTCAAGCAGGCACTGGACAGGCACCTAAAGTCGGTACCTGACCAGCCAGGCTGTGGTTCGTACGTTGGACTGCGTGCGGCCAGCAGTAACAGCCTGGTTGATCAGGCTCTGGTCTAACATGAGGCCTGGTCACGGACCGGTCCGCGTGGGCGTTGACCCCTGGAATTCTCTCCAGGTAAACTCCAGGTAAACATCCGCCGATTCCCACCAAGGCAGGGTGGCCCGAAAAAGAAAAACTTTCATCATCATTCACTCCATCACTGTCTTGCCAGAGTGGTGGTTTACACCACAGTTATAAAACTGCAACATTAACACCCCTCCTGCTGTATAATCCCTGTGGTTTAGCGCTTCTATTTGATTAAAATAATAATAATAATAATAATAATAACACCCCTCCTTCAGAGTGCAGACACTGTACTTCCCATCTCCAGGACTCAAGTCCGGCCTGCCGGTTTCCCTGAATCCCTTCTTCATAAATGTTACTTTGCTCACACTCCAACAGCACGTCAAGTATTAAAAACCATTTGTCTCCATCTTTTAATTTAATTTACTTTTTGATTTTTATATTTTCAATTTTTCATGTTTTTATTTATTTTATTATACTTTATTGTCATTATTTTCATATTTACCTTTATTATTATTATTATTATTATTATTATTATTATTATTATTATTATTATTATTATTATTATTATATAATGGTATTGTGTAGTGTAGTATTGTGTAGTATATTATTGTGTAGTGTAGTATTGTGTAGCATAGTATTGTGTAGTATATTATTGTGTAGTGTAGTATTGTGTAGCATAAGATAAGATAAGATTTCTTCGGATTTTTAACCCCGGAGGGTTAGCCACCCAGGATAACCCAAGAAAGTCAGTGCGTCATCGAGGACTGTCTGTCTTATTTCCATTGGGGTCCTTAATCTTGTCCCCCAGGATGCGACCCACACCAGTCGACTAACAACCCAGGTACCTATTTACTGCTAGGTGAACATGACAACAGGTGTAAGGAAACACGTCGAAATGTTTCCACCCGCCGGGAATCGAACCCGGGCCCTCCGTGTGTGAAGCAAGAGCTCAAGCCACCAGACTGTGTACTTTAGTATTGTGTAGTTTAGTATTGTGTAGTGTAGTATTGTGTAGTGTAGTATTGTGTAGTGTAGTATTGTGTAGCATAGTATTGTGTAGTATATTATTGTGTAGTGTAGTATTGTGTCTACCTGGAGTTTACCTGGAGAGAATTCCAGGGGTCAACGCCCCCGCGGCCCGGTCTGTGACCAGGCCTCCTGTTGGACCAGAGCCTGATCAACCAGGCTGTTACTGCTGGCCACACGCAGTCCAACGTACGAACCACAGCCCGGCTGATCAGGTACCGACTTGAGGTGCCTGTCCAATGCCTGCTTGAAGACAGCCAGGGGCTTGTTGGTAATCCCCCTGATGTATGCTGGGAGGCAGTTGAACAGTCTTGGGCCCCTGACACTTATTGTGTTGTCACTCAACGTGCTAGTGGCACCCCTGCTTTTCATTGGGGGATGTTACATCGTCTGCCGAGTCTTTTGCTTTCGTAGGGAGTGACACTCGTCTGCAAGTTTGGTACTAATCCCTCTATGATTTTCCAAGTGTATATAATAATGTATCTCTCCCGCCTGCGTTCCAGGGAGTACAGGTTTAGGAACTTCAAGCGTTCCCAGTAATTGAGGTGGTTTATTGCAGTTATGCGTGCCGTGAAGGTTCGCTGTACATTTTCTGGTTCAGCAATTTCACCTGCCTTGAAAGGTGCAGTTAGTGTGCAGCAATATTCCAGCCTAGATAGAACAAGTGACCTGAAAAGTGTCAACATGGGCATGACATCCCTGGTTTTAAAGGTTCTCATTATCCATCCTGTCATTTTTCTGGCAGATGCGATTGCTACAGTGTTATGGTCCTTGAAGGTGAGATCCTCTGACATGATCACTCCCAGGTCTTTGACATTAGTTTTTCGCTCTATTGAGTGGTTGGAATTTGTTTTATATTCCGATGAGATTTTAATTTCCTCACGTTTTCCATATCGGAGTAATTGAAATTTCTCATCATTGAACTTCATATTGTTTTCTGCAGCCCATTTAAAGATTTGGTTGATGTCTGCTTGGAGTCTTGCAGTGTCTTCAATGGTGGACACAGTCATACAGATTCGGGTGTCATCTGCAAAGGAAGACACAGCACTGTGGCTTATATCCCTGTCAATGTCTGATATGAGGATGAGGAATAGGATGGGAGCAAGTACTGTGCCTTGTGGAACAGAGCTTTTCACAGAAGCTGCCTCAGACTTTACTCTGTTGACTACTACTCTTTGTGTTCTACATGTTAGGAAATTATAGATCCATCTACCAATTTTTCCTGTTATTCCTTTATCACACATTTTGTGTGCTATTACACAATGGTCACACTTGTCAAAGACTTTTGCAAAATCTGTGTATATAACATCTGCATTCTGTTTATCTTCTAGAGCATCCAGGACCTTGTCGTAGTGGTCCAGTAGTTGGGACAGACAGGAGCGGCCTGCTCTAAACCCATGCTGTCCTGGTTTGTGCAATTAATGGGTATCAAGATGGGTGGCGATCTTGCTTCTTAGAACCCTTTCAAAGATTTTTATGATATGGGACGTTAGCGCAATTGGTCTGTAGTTCTTTGCTATTGCTTTACTGCCCCCTTTGTGGAGCAGGGCTATGTCTGTTGCTTTTAGTAGCTGCGGGACGATCCCAGTGTCCATGCTCCCTCTCCATAGGATGTTAAAAGCATGTGATAGGGGCTTCTTGCAGTTCTTGATGAACACGGAGTTCCATGAGTCTGGGCATGGAGCGGAGTGCATGGGCATGTCATTTATTGTCTTTTCGAAGTCATTTGGCGTCGTGGTGATGTCAGAAAGGCATGCATCAGTCAAGTTCTGTGGCACTCTCATAAAAAATTCATTTAGGTTTTCGATTTTCAGTCTGGTTAGTGGCTCGCTAAAAACTGAGTCATACTGGGATTTAAGTAACTCACTCATCTCCTTGCTGTCATCTGTGTAGGACTCATCCCGTTTAAGTAGGGACCCAATACTGGTTGTTGTTCTTGACTTTGATTTTGCATAGGAAAAGAAATACTTAGGGTTTCTTTCAATTTCATTTATGGCTTTTAGTTCTTCCCGTGTCTCTTGATTCCTCTAAGATTCCTTTAGTTTTAATTCGATGTTTGCTATTTCTCTGACTAGTGTCTCCCTACGTATTTCAGAGATATTGGCCTCCTGTAGCCGCTCCGTTATTCTTTGCCTTCGCTGTATAGGGAGCGCCTCTCTCTTTCTAGTTTGCATCTTCTCCTCCTTTTCCTTAAGGGAATTTGCCTTGAGCAAACCTCAAGTACCACATAGTTAATTTGTTCTAGACATAGGTTGGGATCCGTGATGCTTAGGCAATCTTCCCAGTTTATATCATTTAGGACTTGGTTTACTTGGTCTCACCTTATGTTTTTGTTATTGAAGTTGAATTTGGAGAAAGCTTCCTCGCGGCTGATCACATTTTGTTGATCTGGGGCTCCCCGCATGCATGTCTGGACCTCTATTATGTTGTGATCTGAGTATATTGTTTTTGATATGATGACATTTCGTATCAGATCATCATTGTTGGTGAAGATGAGGTCCAGCGTATTCTCTAATCTTGTGGGCTCTACTATTTGCTGGTTTAAGGTGAACTTGGTGCAGAGATTTAAAAGTTTTAAAGTTCATGCATGTGTGAATTTTCATCTGAGCTGCCTCCTGGTGTTATCTCTGCTACCACATTGTTTGCAATGTTCCTCCATTTTAGGTGCCTGAGGTTGAAATCCCCCAGTAGCAAGATGTTGGGGACAGGAGCTGGAAGATTTTCCAGACAGTGGTCAATTTTCAGAAGCTGTTCCTGGAATTGTTGGGACGTTGCATCCGGGGGCTTGTAGACAACCACGATGACCAGGTTTTGATTATCGACCTTTATTGCTAACACTTCAACTACATCATTTGAGGCATTTAGTAGTTCTGAACATATAAATGACTCTGTGATATACAGGCCAACCCCCCCTTTTTGCCTGTTCACTCTGTCACACCTGTATAGGTTGTAGCCCGGGATCCATATTTCATGTCCAAGTGATCTCTTATGTGGGTCTCTTTGAAAGCCGCAAACATAGCATTTGACTCTGCTATGTGAACTCGATACCTCAAAAGCGGTGGGACCGGACAACATTTCTCCGTGGGTCCTTAGAGAGGGAGCAGAGATGTTGTGTGTGCCACTAACACAAATCTTCAACACATCCATTGAAACTGGGCAAATACCTGAGGCATGGAAGATGGCAAATGTAGTCCCAATTTTTAAGAAAGGAGACAGACACGAGGCATTAAACTACAGTCCTATGTCACTGACGTGTATAGTATGCAAAGTCACCCTGTAGGAAGTTTAGTTAGTTTAATATCTTTATTATGCACCCCATACCCATCTTGTGGGCGGTAGTCAAAAGATTACAGAGGTACATAATGGGTCCAGGGTGTGGGGAATTGTGAGAGATAAGTCTATCTGGGACACCGCCACTAGCAATAAACAAACTCCTAGGGAGATGACAGACTCGTATAATTTTACCACAGTCATTCCCTTTAAGGTATGTGAGAACTTTACCCGCTCCTGGCCGCACCGAGGGGGTACCTTCAATATCCTCGTATTCCCACTGCACTCTGGACCAGTATAAATAAATCTGAGAAGATCATGTATTATAATTATATTACGTTAAATTTAAGTGGACTGTATAGGTTGTTAAACAACTGATCACTCAGGAGAAGAGATAGAGTACAGACAGCTAAATCATCATGACCTACACTCACCTAATTAACAGCATCATAGTGGTGTATCGTAGATCGTTGACCTAGCTAAAGTACATCTACTGTGCATAACAATATCATTGGCCAATAACAAATACACCAGCAGAGTACTTAGCTTTAGATGAGGGAGTCGTTCCGTTGTTGACGTCCTCCTGCGATCGGATTCGATCGCGATGGTATTAGTTGTCTCGTCGATTCAAGGAAGGGTAATTTCCGTACACTCTCATACGCCCACGAGACTGAGCGTTCGTTAACATGTGGTTGGTCGGGGTAGCGAATCAGATCCTCGCACTAATCCGACCGTTTGTACTGTTTATACGTATAACTTTACATATTACGTGTATCCTGGCTTAATGCCCCACTAGTTTATACACATTCACAGTCTCGATACTTGAATTTCGAGTAGATAACTTGCGATATGTTAGTTCATTTCAATCACATCCAATATGGCGGTCGGGGTATGGCGTACCCAAGCCAGATTCGTTCGATGCAATCAACCCCGGATTATTTACAACTCGGTTTCACTATATTCCATTTCCCACAGTTCATCGAATATATTACAGTCTCTTCTAAGATGAACTCCCCAACATCAGGGAACGACTTTATCCTGCCGTATGGTCACTTCACTCAGTTCAAATAGGCCTATGGCCGCGTCACTCGTGGGTGGCACCTTATTTCACAATTATTGTCCGATTACTGGACCTCCTGGACCGATTGTCCCACTTGATATTCCCCGCGCCACTGGATATTCCTCCACATTACGAAAGGAGGTAATTAAATCCGATTTGGCGGACATAATCTCCAAATTCGGCTCGCCATCGTCACCTGAAATCGGGTCGCTAGGCTCGTCGTTCACTCTCTGCCTATTCCCCCCTATGCCCCTCCCTGCCCAGCTGACTGCCCACTTCACGAGGCATCTCGCGCATGCGTGTGAATTCGTTGGTTCCTTTCAGTTAATGTTAAGCCACCAGCAACACATGAATGATATCTATTCATATTGGAAAGTTTATCAATTACAACTTTCGGAAAATACCAATATTTTCCACACAGGGACTGGACTCCAAAGTTTTGATAGCTGAACAAGTTACAGCGGTAATGAACTAGATCTGGTCACAATTATGACCAAGTTTCAAAGGTAATGAGCTCCAGGTAGAGCTGGTCACACTCATGACAAGTTACAAAGGTAATTAACTAGAGCTGGTCACAATCATGACAAGTTACAAAGGTAATGAAGCATCATTGTTTTGTGAGCGGAGATGATCAACCAGACTCTGACACGAATCTAGTGCACAGTCAACAATGTTTGGGGGTTGGAAAATCCGGTGGTGTGAATCTCTATATCATTAGAAAAACTGGTCATAAAATGATTGGACTGGGTAGGAATAGAAGCTAGCCAAAGAAAACGGGTTGTCCGGATGTGGTGGTGTAGAAGTGTGTCTGAAACGAAGAGGAGCGGGGGGGGGGGGATGGAGCTGAATATTGCACCACGTGATTGATTTTTTTCCCCTATTGAATTATTTGTTTATTTTGGTTTAAATCATCATTGAATATATGTTTAACACCATACGAAGTTTTGCACAATGTCTTCTTGTGGGTAGAGTGTGTGTCTGCCGCAAGATAGTATCTTGTATCTGGTGTAATGGCATCCAGCGGCGGGAGATTGAGGGAGGGTGAGGGTGATAAGCACAGTGTGTCAGCAAGCTTTGTCAGACGTGCAGGCAGGCACCACCATCATGGCATCCAGTAAGTCTATATACATTTAGTATGTGCATGGACAAGCATGTCAGTACCGACAGAGTGTGGGAATAAAGACACATACACAATCCAGACATTTATTGAAGGAGACGTAACATCGCCAATGGCGAAACGTCTCATTCAATAAATGTCTTGATTGGGCATGTTTCTTTATACACATTTATACTATGCTTAGTTTAAGAGCAGGGGCGGCTTCAATATATATATTATATATATATAAATAAGAGGGATGGGGGCGGGCTAGGTGACGTGTCTTGAAGCCTCGTTTGTACAACAAGCTCACTGTTGGTATCTGAAGTGTGTATCACATATCAGGTATGATACGCGTAGTGAAGCTCTCTGAAGATGAATTTTACTACTAGTAAAATAATAATAATTTATTATTATTATTATTATTATTATTGTTAGTGGTAGTAGTAGTAGCAGCAGTAATAGTAGTATTTATTATTTGGGGTAGTTTTGATTGGGGGCTGTTGGATATTATGGGGATTAATATCCAACCACGGTTGTCCTTCGAGTCCTCGTCAATTCTTCTGTTTATTCATTGATAGTCGTTCATTATGACACGTTTATAATCAATCTAGGTTCAGTTCGATAATGTGATCACAACCTTGGTCCTGCTGTCTTGATGTTGAAGGGCTCTTGATCCAAGGAACTGGTATGACTCCTTTTCCTCGGAGCAAACCTGATTACCTCCCATTCCCCAGGCGCTGCATGACCCCCTACAGGGTAGCGCTTCCCCATGATTTTTATGATAATGGACAGAGGGAGAGAGAGAGAGAGATGGAGGACGGGTGAGAGAAACGAACTGCCAGTTTTCTTAATAGGAAAACTTTAAAGGAAGTGACCATTAGAATGACATGATCTTCATAATAATAATAGAATACTCCTCGGAGTATTCTACAACCTCTGCAAAGTCTCATTGTTATAAAGTGTTAACTTCCACTTGACTATATACACACGGGAGGGAGTGAAAGCCTATCCTAGGATATGAAATAAATGCTTTCATAGTTGCAACTGATTTAGGTGCCATCCTAAATACCCCAAATACATGTCATGCGGATTGTTAGAATTAATTTGAAGACTAATGAAAATTTCGCTTTCGCCATAACTGGGCGGTAGTCACCCTATGTCCATTGTGTGGGAGATATAGCCACCCACATACCCATCCTTAGGGGGGTAGTCACCCTATACCCATACTTAGGGGGGTAGTCACCCCATATCCACCTTGAGGGTGGTAGTCACCCATGTTGAGGGTGATAATCACCCCATACCCACCTTGAAGGTGGTAGTCACCCCATACCCATGTTGAGGGTGATAGTCACCCCATACCCATCTTGAGGGTGGTAGTCACCCCAACAACCACTCAGGGAGGTACTTAGTACCTTACTGTCTAGTGACTGTAAAATGGAAAGCACTTAGTGCTTTCTTTCTTGCAATATTGCTGATCTCTTCTTTCTGTCTCATTGAGCGCACTCAGCTCACACATTGAGGTCCGTGGTTCGATCCCCGCTGCCCTGCCCTGCTGTCCATGTTCACATATCAGTAAAATAGGTACCTGAGTGAGTGAATCGACTGGTGTGGGTCGCATCCTGGGGACAATATTGACTTAATTTGCTCGAAATGTTCTGCATAACAAGTAGTATGTCACTGATGTCAGCTAGGCCTGTATAAGTTGTACATGTACTTGTAGAAATAAATATTATTATTATTATTATTATTATTATTATAAACAGGTAAATCTTACAAAATATTACTTGCATTCTATTCCTGCTTGTTTAGCGCTTCCCCATAATTGAAAAGAATTGTCTTGTTTAATGCAACCATTGTAAAAAAAATTAATGTCTACAAGCCCACCTGTATATGACTTGGGTAGAGCTTATCAAATGATCTATAACTAGAGCTCTGATAAGAGCTCTGATAAGAGCTCTGATAAGAGGGGAAGGAAGAAGGATGGAAGTGGGGGCGGGTAATGTTTGAAAACGTATTGGGGAGGGAGGAGGAGGAGGAGAGAGATGAAAAGTGGCCCAACCACTTCTGGTTTTTGCTTGGTAATGAATGTTTGTGGATCACATTTTGCGTCAACATGAAATATATATAGGATGCTTACCGCACTGACCAACACTCATAGCCACGTATGCAGTAAGATCACAGCAAACAGGTGATATCACAAGATGTGAAATAACCACTGTTAAAAATAGTGGATTTTCAAGTGATTTCGTGATTTCTCACATTACCAAGGAACTGATAATGTGAGAAATAATGAAAGCATTTGGAAATTTACTGTTTTTTAACAGTTATTGTTTTGCATACACATGTATATTTGAAAGTTGTCTTCATGTTTACTCGTGTGCCAGATGTATGTTTATTTTCATGAAGGGGAATTCCTTGTGATAGAAAGTCACGGCTCTGGAGGATTGCGGTGGATGAGCTGGTGGCTCACTGCCTGGTACTTGCTTGCTGGTACTTGTTCTGCCTTGGATGATCTTCACGGTGTTCAGGTGCTCAGGGGTGTCACAATAGTGATGGATTTAGTGATGGATTTGTAGGTAGACTGGATCAGGTGTTATCCTAGCTTCATCATCATCTGGCAGATCACTAGGTCACGTAGCTTCTTACAGCTTGCTTCAAGGTCATCCTGTGTGTTGTGTCCGGGGCTCACGGATCGTATAATTTGTAGTGTGATTTGGCTGGGGTGTTTTTTTTCTGTTGGGTAAATAAAGTATGTATAACATACAGCTGGTGTTTCAATCTCGTGCAAAGCATAAATGACTCATTACGATTTTAACCAGATATAAACATGTAAATTGTTTACCTATCAAAACCGGCCCAGTCCCTGGACCCATTATGTGCCTCTGATCTTTTGATTAATCCCCACAGGATGGGTGTAGGGTGCACAATAAAGATATTTAACTCCGGAAGGTCTTGTTTTAGACTCCCTGGAGTTTTAGCAAGTTGGTTTTGTACGCTAGTGACAGGGGTATGCATGGATATCCTAGTATCGGGCGTATCATCATCATGTAGAGGTGTTTCTCGATAAAGCCTGATAAAGATGGGCTTTTGCTACATTTACTTTGGTGAAATTCGGCAACCTATCACTCTCGTAACTCGAGATCTTACTGGTACTCTTGATAGTGAAAGAATTGTCCGTGAATAATTCCTACATTGTTCTCTGTCATCTCAGGGTAACATCCTATAGTGCTGATTTATATTTTATCCGGGTTTGTGGTAATTCGTCATTTCCTCTCCCAGTTGCCTATTCTTCTCAGTCACTTTCGTGTTTGCAGTTTCTACTAACTCGAATGGATTACCCTACATGTATTACATCGTCAGTAAATTAAGTTATGGTGGCGTCCTAATACTCGGGCTGCAGTGCCCCAGTGCTCAGGCAGGAGCACTGGGGCACTGCAGCTGTAGATAGGAATGCTTCTGCTGTTTTGTAATTGAAGGAAGTAATAATGCATCTGTTAATCAAGAAATTATATATAACTCAGAAATGTCCAGTTGTGGTCGGAAAGGTTAACTAGTTTGATCAGCTCATCGTGTCATACTATCAAAAGCCTTGTTTGTGTCTCTTATTGCAATATGTGCCAGACCGCCTTGTATCATACATGATGATAATGTAATGAGTTGCCCTTTGGTTTCCAAACCCAAACTTCTCGGTGAAGAGATTGTGGTTTTACATGTAGTAGTTCAGTCTGCCGGAGATTATTTTCTCGAATATCTTTCCAACGACTTCTACAAAGAAGTAGAAGTCTAGTTCTCGGGCTTGATCTTATCCTTGTTGGTTTTGGAAATGAATATCATATTTGCTGTTGTGAATAAATCCGGGAAGTAACCTGAAGCCAGGATGACATTTTAGACATTTAGTAGTGACTCCTTGCTAGACTCTGGAGTATATATGAATCATACATAAGTATGTATGAATCTGGAGTATGTGTGAATCATGCATAAACTTTACTGATTACCTACCTACCTGGAGGGTATTCCGAGGATCAACTCCCCTGCGGCCCGGTCCACGACCAGGCCTCCCGGTGGATCAGGGCTGATCAACCAGGCTGTTACTGCTGACTGCACGTAGTCCAATATACGAACCAAAGCCCGGCTGATCCGGCACCGACTTTAAGTATCCCTATGAAAGCAAAAGACTTGGCAGGAGATGCAACATTCCCGCAATGAAAAGCAGGGGCGCCACGAGTACATTGAGAGACACCATAATAAGTGTCTGGGGCCCAAGACTGTTCAACTGCCTCCCAGCATACATAAGGGGGATTACCAATAGACCCCTGGCTGTCTTCAAGAAGGCACTGGACAGGCACCTAAAGTCAGTACCTGACCAACCGGGCTGTGATTTGTACGTCAGTTTGCGTGCGGCCAGCAGTAACAGCCTGGTTGATCAGACCCTGATCCACCATGAGGCCTGGTCTCAGACCGAGCCACGGGGGCGTTGACCCCCGAAACCCTTTCCAGGTAAACTCCAGGGTATAAGGTATACACAGTATCTAGATGCAAATTATTGTACAGCCGACAGATGTCAAGAAAAGACACTTGTCTTTCCTTCACGAGGGTTCTTCATTCAGGGAAGTGAACCTTTCCTCCCCGTCTTTGGATCTAATTGCTTCCCATTTCCCCCGGTTCTGTGTAACCCCCTACTGATTTAGTGCTTTTCCATGTATGTAAACATAAGAGGTCATGCAGAACAAGCCACATGGGGATGGAAATCTTTAGCTCTAGATCTTTCGCACTCTTGTGCGTCGTCAGGAGCTATGCCATGTTGTAAAACAGCAACAAATAAGAGGGAAAATTCCCTGAGGCAAGGTAGAAGGTATCAGTGGCGGCCCATGACACAGTGACATGGGTTACCACTGATACCTTCTGCCGTACCTCAGAGAATTTTCCCTCATATATGTTGCTGTCTTGCAACACTGCATAGTTCCTGACGATGCACGAGAGTGTGAAAGATCTAGAGCTAAAGATTTACATCCCCATGTGGCTTGTTCTGCATTATTAAGATCGCCTGTTTGTAATTGTTTTGCCTAAGAGGTCATGTTAGGTGTTAGCAGTCACTATACTGTCTCACTTGGTGGTGACTCAAGGAATTCACTGGAATGGCAGCAACACTATAGTGAAGCTCAGCACAAGACTTCACTCTTATTACCATTGCCAGTAACGCAGCCAGGGGTGCTAAGGGGGCTTAAGCCTTCTCAGATTGAAATCCTGGCTTAGGCCACTTCAGATTGAAATCCTCTTTGCGCCACTGCTCATTGCCATATTACATAACTATCAGGCATAAAGTATTTAAAAAAAACTATTAAATTAAAAAAAATGTAAGTATGTAAGTATAAATGTGAGGTAATTCTAAGTTTATATATAATAATTACTTATTCTCTGACCTTCCTTATGCTCACTCCTTAAGGATTCCTCGATGCTGGTACGGGGCTCTTGTTCCATGGAATTGGACTTCCCACTCTTGTATCGGTTTTGATGTCCTATTCCCCAGGCACCATATAACCCCTGTAGGTTTAGCTCTTCCCCTTAATAATAATAATAATAATAAATGATGTGAGTGTTATCAACTGACCCTTGCCACATGTTTTACCTATTGTCTTCATAAAATTAACTACTGTGTGCATAGTCAGTTATTGATAAAAATATTTTCCTGGTTGACACAAGAAAAACGTTATCTACGTTCAGCCTTTCCTCGTTAACTTTTCCTGTCAGACACACAAAAATAAGCCACGTTATATATTTATTTTACAACATCCGTCGTTCGCTAGGTACCCATTCTGTGAGCAGTATTTATACCTGGAGAGGGTTTCGGGGGTCAACGCCCCCACGGCCTGGTCTGTGACCAGGCCTCACGGTGAATCAGGACCTGATCAACCAGGCTGTTACTGCTGGCCGCACGTAGACTGTTGTACGGACCACAGCCCAGCTGATCAGGTACTGACTTTAGGTGCCTGTCCAGCGCCTTCTTGAAGACAACCAGGGGTCTATTGGTAATCCCCCTTACGTATGCTGGGAGGCAGTTGAACAATCTTGGGACCTTGATGTAGACAGCCTTGCTGTCTGCATAGACAGCCATGCTGTCTGCCAGCTGAGTTCATATTATGTGCCATACTAGTTTCCATAGTATTCCGCCAGAGGGCAAGCCTGGTAGGCGTACCCACGTCAACCAGACCCGCCCTGGCCCACTCTCACTTGGCGCCCAGACTTCACTCAGACTTCGTCTCTCTCTCGCAAGGCACATGGCCCACCCGGGCCATGGCCACTAACACAGCCTGTGTACTCTCCCTTTATTACAAATAAAATAAGAAGCCTCCGAAGCCTTATCATTGCATTCCCGCTACCAAGAACACCCACATAACCGTCGTTATATTGACATTTATTGCGTTATCTCTTAACGTACTTGTGGCTCCCCTGCTTTTCATTGGGGGGGATGTTGCATCTCCTGCCGAGTCTTTTGGTTTCGTAGGGAGTGATTTTCGTGTGCAAAGTTGGTACAAAACCCTCTAGGATTTTCCAGGTGTATATTATCATGCATCTTTAATGCCTGCGTTCCAGGGAATATAGGTCAAGGAACTTCAACCGTTTCCAGTAATTTAGGTGTTTTATCGTACTTATGTGTGCCGTGAAGGCTCTCTGTACACTCTCCAGGTCAGCAAGCGATTTAAAAAGAATCATCATGGGCTTGGTGTCACTAATTTTGAAGGTTCTCATTATCCATCCCATCGTTTTTCTAGATGTGGTGGATACGTACATTGTTGTGATCTTTGAAAGTGAGATCCTCTGACATTGTCACTCCCAGGCCCTTCACATTAGTTTTTCGGTCTATTGTGTGGTTGAAATTTGTTTTATACTTCGATATTGTTTTAATTTCTTCAAGTTTTCCTTATTGGAGTAATTGAAATTTATCTTCATTGAATTTCATATTGTTTTCTGCGGCCCAATTAAAGATTGGAGGATATCCGCTTGGAGTCTTGCAGTATCTTCGATGGAGGACACTGTCATGTCAAATATGAGGATAAGGAACAAGATGGGAGCTAGTGCTGTGCCTTGTGGAACAGAGCTTTTCACAGTAACCGCCTCAGACTTTACTCTGTTTACTATTACTTTTTGTATTCTGTTTGTTAGTAAGCTATAGATCCATTTACCAACTTTTCCCATTATTCCTTTTTCACACATTTTGTGCGCTATTACACCATGGTCACACTTGTCGAAGGCTTTTGCAAAATCTGTGTATTCTACATCTGCATTTTGTTTGTCCTCTAGAGCATCCAAGACCTTGTCATAGTGGTCCAGTAGTTGGGACAGGCAAGAGCGGTCTGCTCTAAACCCATGTTGCCCTGGGTTGTGTAACTAATGAGTAGTATCTAGATGGGTGGTGAACTTGCTTCTTAGAATCCTTTCAAAGATTTTTATGATATGGGATGTTAGCACTATTGATCTGTAATTCTTTGTTATTGCTTTACTGCCCTCTTTGTGGGACTATGTCTTTTGTTTTTAGTGAATGTGGGATAACCCCTGTGTCCATGCTCCCTCTCCCACTCTGTACCCATTCTGACTTTGTTCTGTTTACTATTACTCTTTGTGTTCTATTTGTTAGTAAGTTATAGATTCATCTAACCACGTTTCTTGTTATTCCTTTATCATGCATTTTGTGTGCTATTATGCCATGATCGCACTTGTCGAAGTCTGTGTATACTACATCTGCATTTTGTTTGTCCTCCAGTACATCCAAGATTATGTCATACTGGTTCAGTAGTTTTGAGAGGCAGGAGCGACCTGCTCTAAACCCATGCTGGCCTGGGTTGTGCAATTGATGGGTATCCAGATGGTTGGCGATCTTGCTTCTTAGAACCCTTTCAAAGATTTTTATTATGTGGGACGTAAATGCTATTGGTCTATAATTCTTTGCAATTGCTTTACTGTCACCTTTGTGTAGTGGGGCTATATCTGTTGTTTTTAGTGACTGTGGGATGACCCGTGTCTATGCTTCCTCTCCATAGAATATTTAGGGCAAGTGAAAGAGGTTTCTTGCAGATCTTGATGAACACACAGTTCCATGAGTAACCAGGAAAAAGACTGGCAATGTTGCTCATCCCTTTCCACTTGAAAAAGCAAATGA
This sequence comes from Cherax destructor, assembly GCA_009830355.1. NCBI lineage: Eukaryota > Metazoa > Arthropoda > Malacostraca > Decapoda > Parastacidae > Cherax > Cherax destructor. The sequence goes on along the minus strand of WNWK01034189.1, from coordinate 906 downwards.
CCTCATAAATGACTGGTCCAAAATCTCCAGGCATGAAAACCTGCCATCTCATATTAGAGGAAACTTAGAGAGTGCTTCTGAAGAAATGTTTGAACTGATTAATTTTATGAGCCAAAATATTGATGAGAGTGATTGCCTCTTCACAGAGTATGAATTAGATAATGCATTAACCAAAGGTCGATCAACTGCTCCTGGAGAGGATGGTATAACCTATGATATTCTCAGAACTTTAAGGCACGTGCCTAATAATCCTTTGTTGGCACTGTATAATACCAGTTACATTGAGGGAGTTCTTCCTACTTCCTGGACCAATAGTCTCATTGTGCCTATCCCTAAGCCCCAACAGCCTGATACATTTAGACTGATCTCCTTAACTAGCTGTCTTTGTAAAATTTTTGAAAGAATGATACTTAACAGACTGTACTATAGAATCAGACACCAACTCTCCCCTCCCTCTATGGGTTCATGAAAGGTAAGAGTGTGCAGAATTGTATCTCCACCTTTCTCACCTCACACACCTCTACTAGTTTTACCACATTTCTTGATCTAAAATCTGCATTTGATATCGCGAACAGAACTGTTATACTACATGAACTAGCCAAAATGAATATAGGATACCTGTCAAACAGAGTATCCTCTGTCCTCTACCAAGGCTTTAGAAGCGAGTCTAAAGAAATGTCCCTAGGTACACCACAGGGAGTTCTCAGTCCCATGCTATTTAATATTCTGATTAATGCCCTCCTAAATGCTCTACCTGCCTCACCTAAACATATAGCTATAAGCTATGCTGATGACATCATGATCCATACAACAGGGCATAAAAGATGAGTTCCGTTCTTAATGAAGTTCAAGCAATTTGTAATCGACTAGGCCTCATAATATCTTCCTCTAAAACAAAGATATTAA
>WNWK01034188.1:0-15000 GCA_009830355.1 Cherax destructor | reverse complement strand
CCCGATCATCATGACTTTGCATTTGGCGGGGTTAAATTCGAGAAGACAGTTTCTGGACCACGGGCCAGCCTATCCAGGTCTCTTTTTAAGTCCCCCTACCCCCATCTGATTTAATTCTCCCCATTAACTTCACATCATCTGCGACCAGGGGCAATTCTAAGTCTATCCTTCCATCATGTCATTCACATATACCAAAAATAGCACTGGGCCTGGGGCTGCCCCCGTGGGACCCCTTTCACAGGGTCCACTGTGATACCCCCATCACGTACCATGACTCGTTGCCCCCCTGTCAGGTATTTTCCCCCCTGTTATACGCGCCTGATCCTCTAGCTTTTTGTACCAGTTTCTTGTGAGGGAAATGTGTCGAAGGCCTTCCAGTCCAAGAAAATCCAGTCAGCCCTGTGAGGAACTGTGTCGAAGGCCTTTTTGCAGTCCAAGAAAATCAAGTCAGCCCCCCCTTTTTTCTCTCGTGTCTTACTTTCTGTTACTTTGTTAAAAACGAAGGTTTGCGACATAAGGGTTTGCCTTCCATATATCCCGTGCTGGTTTTCGTTTATAATCTTGTTTCGTTCCAGGAGCTCCACCACTTCCCCCTGATAATCTTCTCCATGATTTGATACTATACACGTCAGTGACACTGGTCTATAGTTTAGTGTTTTTTTTCTGTCTCCTTTTTTTTTAAAAGGGAATACATTTGCCATCTTCCATACCCCCGGTAGTTTCCCAGTTTCAAGGGGGGTGTGTTTAAAAATTTTGGGTTTGTGGCACACACGTCTCTGCTCCCCCTCTAAGGACCCACGGGGAAAATGTTGTCCGGTCACATCGTCTTAGAGGTTTCAAAGGGCACTTAGCAGCTTCTTCACCTCCTCCCCCGTTGTGTGTATGTCATCCAACACTTGTTGGTATATTCCTTTTTTGGTGTCCCCCTCTGTTCTGTCTTCCCAGAGTCCTTCCTGTCTCCACTGTAAATACTTCCTTAAAACTCGTGTTTAGCTCCTCACATACCCTCTTGATCATTTCTTTTGATTCCCCCCCTTCTTTTCCCCACCTGATCACCTGGGCTTTGACTGTTGTCTTCCCCCTAATGTGGCTATACAACAGTTTGGGTCAGACTTGACTTTCGATTTTGGGGTGTGTGCGTGTGTGTGTTGGGGTGTTTGTTTTGTGTGTGCGTTTGTGTATGTGTTTGTGTGTGTGGTGGTGTGTGTGTGTATGTGTGTGTTTTGTGTGGGGTGTTGGGTGCATTTGTACTCACCTTTTTTTGGGTGGGAGTGGTTCGAGTGTTTTGTGTATGTGTGTTTTTGTGGTGTGTGTGTGTGTGTGTGTGTGTTGTGTTTTGTGTGTGTGTGTTTTAGATACATATTCACATCATGAAATTTTTTGTATATTCAGTAAATATATGAGCGCTTATATCCAAGGCCCCTTTTCATTTAAAAAAAATAATTAAACTGGCAACACGTAATTTTTTTTTTCACGACTAATTTATGAGTTTGGGCAGTTCTTTGAAAGCTGATTTAAAAATGTTTTTGGGGTTTCCTTTTTTTAAATTTAGTTTCTTAGACATTGTCTTAATTTATCATTTATTCAGGAAATAACCATTCATATTCATTGATTTCATAGGGAAAAATGGGTGTGTTTGGGAAAAAAAATATTTTTACAAATATACAGCCTAAGAGATATTTTTGAACTATAATACTGTTGTATTTGTTTATGATTGACGATTTTTTTATTTAAACATTATGAATTTCGTCAGATTTCGATGTAATGTATCTATGTTCTATTAAGGAAAGAAAGGAAGAACACTGCATCAGTTCTGTTGGCCCATACTAGGGAAAGGGCTTACACAAAAATCTCACTAACAGAATATTTTTAGGTGATTTCAAAATTTATTCAACCCCCACGCCCCCGAAAAACCCAAAAATGATCCTGACATAATGGTGGAATGGGCCGTGGGGGCGCACCTTTTCCCCTTTTTGAAACCCGGGCAAAAAATTTAAATTTCATTAAGCCGCTTGTGTAATGCTCGACACCTTTTAACAGAGCAAAACGTTTAAATATTTTTCGCCGTCTGAACTTTTGCATGCCATGACCCCGAAAAAAAAACATCTATTAGGAAAAGTTTGCGTAATAAAGGTTAGTACGTAACAAGTTTCTCTGTTACCCAATTGGTCGTCAGTTTTCCCCCCAACCATAAAAAACAAATGTTTACCTATGTTGAGAGGAATAACAGGGTTGGAAGAGTAATAATCTGGTTTTTATTTTAGGATGGGGATAATTTCCCGTTTTTTGGGGGTTTTTATATATATATATATATATATATATATATATATATATATATATATATATATATATATATTTTATATATATATTTTGTATGTATGTATGCAAAACAAAAGGGGGGTAAAATTTTGTCAAGTATTTTTACACTTTCAGTGGGCATCAAGAGCCATGCAGGGTTGCAAGGCTGCCCCCCTGACTTTACCCCCAGTGAGCTTTGTTTTCACAGCTCTGTTCACCCAAAATCACTGTCCCTGGGCTTGCTTTTGTACCTTTAAGAGGAACTAGAAAAAAATTCCCCCTGCCCTACCCTGCGAAAATAATAATTGAATTGATAAAACTTTGTGTTACTGATTGGAAGTTCGGGTTTTAAGGGAAATACTATGCTCAAAAACAAGGCATGACAAAAGGGAAGTCCCCTACTCAGCAACTTGTATATGGAATTCAATGAGACCAGACTTTAAAGACCCTTCTCCCCGATAAAGCTAGTTGGTTCAGATACGTAGATGATGTTTTTTGTGGCCTAGAGACCAAACCATTGATGAGTTCCCTTTCCCAGACTCAATGGTCTATACCTTCCATTACGCCCCTTTCTGAACATGAAAAAAAACACTTTGCCGTTCCAGATATTTTTAAACCATCGTGTTGATAGAAAAATTCAAATTTACAGTTTATAGAAGTCCACCAATTTAACGTCATACATTCACTTCTATTCCAATCACGACACCAAGGGCGTCATACATTCACTACTATTACAACCACGACACCAGGGTAAACAGGAAGGCCCCCCACAATGTGACGTCATACATTCACTACTATTACAACCACGACACCAATGGACGTCATACATTCACTACTATTAAACCACGACACCAGGGTAAACAGTAGTGTGTTCCTCACAGTGTTATTGGGGAGTCTTGCACATCTGCAGTCCAGAGGGACATAGAGGACGAAATCAGCAAGATATTCAACATAGCCACAAAAATGAGATATCCCAGAGATGTTGTGGGGAAGACAATAATGTCAGCAAGAAAGGGCTTTCTACAAGACTGAACCTAAGGAAGTGATGGCCATGAAAATGTACTAGTTTTACCATACAATGAGAACCTGGTTTGCCTGTGGGGGTTTAAAAAAATCAATATAAACCTTGTTTTCAAAAAACTGGAACAGTGAAAAAAAGCTGTTAAAAAACACCCCCCCCAACACACCCTCCAACAAAGTAGATGGGGAATAAGTTTCTTGAAACCTGGTAAAGCGTATGGTAAAGCGTTTTTAAAAGAATTAAAGAAACGGAAGTAGAATAGAGTAACAAAGGCTTTAGGAAGGGTGGGGGTATGTAGCCCAAATGTTTATTGAAAATAAGGGAAAATATTTAGATAAGGGTAAAGAGGTTTTATCTTTTTGGTTTTGGGAAAAAATATGACAGGGTGGATAGGGGGGAATGTGGAATGTTAAAGGTGTAGGAATAGGAGGAGGTTATTGAAAGCAGTGAAGAGTTTTTAAAAATAGTGAGGCCAAAAGAGTGTGTAGGAGAGGGGGTTTACCCCCAGCCGAAAAGGTTTGATGTCACCATGGCTGTTCAATATATTTTAGATGGGTTTAAAAAAGAAAACCTTTGGAAAGGTTTGGCAACAAACTGGGAGTTGTCACAGTTGCTCTTTCTGATGACACTGTGTTTTTGGGAGATTCTGAAGAGAAGTTGCAGAGGTTGGTGGATGAGTTTATTAGGGTATGTAAAAGAAGAAAATTACAAGTGAATATAGGAAAGACTAAGGTGATGAGGATAACAAAAAAATAGGTGACAAAAGATTGGAAATGAGATTTGAGGGAGAGAGTATGGAGGAATTGAATGTATTCAGATATTTAGGAGTGGACGTGTCAGCAGATGGGTCTGTGAAAGATAAGGTGAATCATAGAATTGATGAGGGGAAAAATGTGAGTGGTACACTTAAGAGTCTGTGGAGACAAAGAACTTTGTCCATGGAAGCAAAGAGTGGAATTATGAGAGGATATTTATGCCAATGCTCTTATATGGGTGTGAAACATGGGTGGTGAATGTTGCAACAAGGAGAAGGCTGGGGCAGTGGAGATGTCATGTCTGAGGTCAATGTGTGGTGTGAATATAATGCAGAGAATTCGTAGTTTGAAAATTATGGAGGAGGTGCAGGATTACCAAAACTGTTATCCAGAGGGCTGAGGAGGGTTGTTTAGGTGGTTCGGACATGTGAGAGGATGGAACGAAATAGAATGACTTTGAGAGTGTATAAATCTCTAGTGGAGGGAAGGCTGGATAGGGGTCTGCCTAGGAAAGGTTGGAGTTAGGGGTAAAGGAGGTTTTGTGTGCGAGGCGCTTTGACTTCCAGCAAGCATGCGTGAGCGTGTTAGATAGGAGCGAATGGAGACATGGTTTTTGGACTTGATGTGCTGTTGGGTGTGAGCAAGGTAACATTTATGAAGGGTTTCAGGAAACCGGAAGGCCGGAATTGAGTCCTGGACATGGGAAGTACAGTTAATGTTGCAGTTTTATAACTGTAGTGTAAGCACTCCTCTGGCAAGACAGTGATGGAGTGAATGATTACGAAAGTTTTTTTTTCGGCCACCCTGCCTTGGTGGGAGAAGACCGATGTGTTAATAAAAATAACTTTTTATATATATATATATATATATATATATATATATATATATATATATATATATATATTAATATATAAAATAAAGTACTACTGTACAGTAAATATTATACAACTGCTGCCTCTGATACACTTGTCTTCACTCTGTACGTTGCACAAAATATCGTTTTTTTTTAGAGGTTTATCAAGTCTCAGTGACACATTGTGAAAGTGAAGCTTGATCAGCAATCAACAAGTAGGGGCTGAGAGGTCATTATAACCTCGAAGACCATTACAGGTACATTACTGTTATGAAATTTAAAACCTTCAGGGATTCGTCATTAGTTGTGGCTTCCAATGCTGTGTTGAAAATGTTTAGCATTTGAACGTTTCGCTTAAAAAGTGTCTTTCTAGCCTTTCTCCCGCTCTGCAAAATGTATTTTTTTTTTTCAGAATCTTTTGACATAACTGTATGCACTCTAATGTATTTTAATTCATGAAGCAATAAACCCGTATAGATAATTCAGTGCGAGGGATATTAGAGGCTTAATCAGCAGTTCATTAATTGCGGCGTTGTCTCTGACCAGTCAGGCTAAGTGATCTACAGTGCCAGTCAGCTATTCACCAAAGAAGTAGAAATGTTTAGGTCCTGGAAGCTTGCGACGCACGCTCGCTCTACTTCACCACCAAGACTCTTCCAGGACTGGAAGTCTTTGTCCTCTGGAAGTAGACGCTCGCTGCTTTACCACTCAGGTAATTGTTCTCTAACACGCTCATCCAGGCTGTTCCAGGCCCTTTCACCAAATTCGCTTACCCAAACCCGTCACCAAGCTCGCTTATCTGGATTTCACTAACCGAGCTTACTCCGCATAAGAGCTTGCTTATCCGAAATCCCGCTCACCAAGCTTATTTATCCACCACACTCATCAAGCTCACTTACCTGAACCCCATTCTCTAAGCTCGCTTATTCAGCCGCTCCCTCCCTCCCCCACGGTACTAGCACTCTTATAGAGACCTGTCTCCCCACATTGCATGATAACCATGGACCACCCTTAAGCTGTCTTCCAGTTTACAGGCGTCAAGAGGGCGGGGCAGCGTGACAACCATGACGCTAATTGAGGACTCGGATTTCCAGATTAATTATGCATCAGATCAGGTTAATTAGGGAAGGGAAAGAGCGTCGAGGATTATGTTCGTAAAACCAGCTCTGAGAGGGTTATGAGGTGCCGGGTTATATGTGCAAGCCTCCTCTCTTTAACAATTGTTCTTTTTAGTAATATAGTTAAAAGGACACAGAAGCTCCTGGAGAGCGAAACGTTGCCTCAATAAACTGTCACATTAGTTGCATCTATGCCCTTTTACCTGTTCTTTTTTTTTTGGCCTATTTTCTTTGTATTGACTTTGATTTTTCTTTTTACATTCGTTTTGGGAATTTATTACTTAAAAAAAACTTTTGTTAGCTTTCGATGGAATTTTTTTACTGCCTTTATTTTGAATTTTGAATTTCTTTTTACTTTCTTCTGGCATATATATTTTTTCCGTTACTCTATTTGTTTTCTGCAAGTGAAAAAAATACCTCTGTTTTTCTTTTTGATTTTGTTTTTCAGTTTGTTACTTTAATTTTATTTGTTTCTTTTTGTTTTTATACTCTTTTATTGTGTGCATTGCTCTTTTCTTCATTTTTATTTTCGTATTAGTAATCTTCATTTTCTAGGATATGATTTTACCCACTTTATGGCCCTAAGAACAGGCACAGCGCATATCAGAAATTACATACAGTCATGTGCTGCATAACGACGTTTCTGTCAACGACGGACCACATATACGACGGTGGTGTGAACAAACTAATCATATAAAAATATATCACAAATTATGTACAGTACATAATACTTAGTAATAATAAGTAAACGTCTACATTACTGGTTTATGTACTTACTATACTTTACTTCTTATCGATATTATATAGTGTACTCTTTCTACTTATAAAAAAGAAAGTTTACTGTAAAACAGTATGGAGTGTTACTCCGGCAGCAGCCTCATAGATCTCGTGTTTACCGAGTCTCTTGATGCCATCATATTCATCATGGCTCCTGAAGGAGAAGTAAAGAGGAAGAGCCCCAAAGAAAATTCACAGTGAAGGATTTACAGAAGCTTTTGCAGACCTCAAGCTCCTTAAAAGTTTGAAAACATGGACCCAAACACCGAAAGCTTTTAATAGAGAGGATGTTCATGATGCATTATCTGCTTACATGCAAATCTACGAAGAAAAACAAACAAATCATATAGCCTAGGCGTTTAGTAGGCTATACCATCTAGGATTGTATAAGTACATTCTATGACGTTCTTACAACGACGAAATCGCCTAACGACGCACTTCTCATAACGTATCCCCGTCGTTATGCGACGCACGAGTCTATAATTACACTCATGGGAAAAGCACTAAACACATAGGGCTCATACAGCGCCAGAAAAATAGGAGGTCAGAGCCATAGAGGGGTTCTTGATCCAAGTTTCTGAACCAAGAACTCCCCAGTGAAGGATTAAGTTACAACGTGTTGAAGTGTCTTGAACCACGGACTCTGATAATTACCACATTTTCCGGCATATAAGGCGCTTTTTCCCCAAGAAAAGTCTTGGAAAATCAGCCTGCGCCTTATATGTTCAAGGTCAGGGTCAAGGGTAGGCTGGGGGTCACTGGCAAGAGGTGTTCTATAAAAGGACATGAAGTTCATTATAGTAATAAAGATGTAATACTTGTAATGCTGGTGCCGAAAAATACGGTATTTCCTGCAACTTGAAACCTGTTAATCGCACGAAAACGGCGTCAATCCCTGAGTACAGTCTATTAATCCCGTGAAAAGGATTATAGCAGTCTGCATACGAATAATTAATTCCATGATAACTATGGCAGCCCTCTAAATTCAGTGAACTAATCTCACGGAAAAAAAAAATTCTGATTTGGGAAAAGCTGCTGACACCAGGTCATCCCGTGAAGAACAACGGCGACCTTCTCTGTACGATGATATCTGAAAATGTTTTAATCAGTGGGAAACTTTACTTATCGAAGTCTCACCGAGAGTCGGGCTTTATTAAGACTTTATACCCACTGTGATTTATTAAGTCTCACTGTGGGTGATAAAGACGTTAGTGTGGGTGATAAAGACACACTGTGGGTGATAAAGACGTTAGTGTGGGTGATAAAGACGTTAGTGTGGGTTAATTTTCCGTCAGCCGCACCTTCCTAGTAAACTAACATCTGCAGTGTATTTTGAATTCTCATTTTCAATCTATTTTATTATCTTTAACTTTTATTATTACTTTCATGGGAAAGTTTTATGGGAGGCAATGAGGTTTGTCAAGGAAAACTATAATTATTATTATTATTAATATTATTTTATTATAACTATATTTGTTGTGGGAGGGAGCGGACCGCTAAACTAGTAGGAGCTATACAACGCCTGAGGGAATTGTAGGCAATGAGGTTCGATCCAAAGAAAGGGAGGTCAGGTCCATTTCCTTTGATGAGGATGTTGCGCCCCTTTATTGGACCCAATGTGTATGTATATATTATATTTTCATTGTCTTTTTTTACTGTTGTCTTCCTCCTGATTTGGCCGTATAGCAACTGTGTGTTGCGTGTGCGCACGTATGTGTGTGTGTGTGTGTGCGTGTGTGTGTGCTCCGGGCACACGCGCGTGTTCAGACTACCACTTCCACTGTTACTAGTCTTCACGTATTAAATACAACATAACCGCCTGTAAGTTCTTTAAGATATACATACTGTTTCATGCCATTATATTGTTACTTGCTCCATGACACAGGCTTCATAAGTTTCAATTATTCTGTGTCTCCAACATTACTTTGGATTTCAACGTGACATAATTCTTGAACCATGTGTAAAGCTCCATGAAGTAGCGAGTTAAATCTATTGTTAACTTGGGTAGGTGAAGGGTGTTTCTAACACCCTCCTAACCCTCGCTAACACCCTCGCTGCCTCTTCGTCACGCTACTCACAACGTCAAAGATTCAGGTGCATTTTACCATGAAATAGGAGTCGGATAATTTGCTACGAATGTAGTTACAAATTATAGCAAATTAATTGTAATGAAGCTCACGTTTTGCATTTCTCGTTAAAACAAATTCACAATAATCATTACAATGAAAACGCGTTGTAATGAATGTTGGTTTCATATCAAGTAGTTTTCACTTTATCTAGCAGTTTTCTAGAATCTTTTTCCCTCGCATTTAGGAAACTTTAACTCTACTTCAACGTTATTTTGAGGAACCCATCCCTGTTTTTTTTCCAATTGTTTAGAAAACTGCTCGCTTATCTGTGGAAGTTTGCCCTGTAACTCACCCATATGTTGAATATTGTCTTAACATCTAGGAAAGTGTCCTCTCTGCCTTTCCCTTGTGCTGAGTACTGCTCCTTCATCTAGGTAAGACTACCCTTTAAAAAAAATTCACAAGCAGTTTATAGAAAAAGATTCTTATTAGTCCACCTGTCCTTACATCTAATCTCGAATCAAGAGCCTCAGGCCACATAATTGTACCACCTTTTTTTTGCGTCACTCTGCACATGATTCTTGCTCTCAAGAAAGTTGGCTCAGCATTCCATTATCTTCTTTATTGGCTTGTAATACTCGTAACACAACTTCTCCTAATTTATATTATGTGTTTTGTTTTGCTAGTCCAATAATAGTGCTGGAATTTCAAGATTTAGCAACAATTTAAACCTGAAACTTGTAAATCATTCTTTATATATTTGATATTCAGTCTTATTCAGAAGCCTCCATGAAGCTGTTTTTTTTTTAAGTTTATTATTTGTTCGTACTTTTTTTTTATTTTTGCCTAGTACCAATGGTGGGTAATTTGCTCTTTCTCATCTCAAAATTAAACGAACACAAGATATATAAATAACATTGTAATAAAACAAAGATTTGATTGTATTGCTGTTCACCACTAATCTCAGCTGGTAAATACATAACACCTTTAAATTTATCATCAAAGTTTATAATCTTTATATCGGAGGTTTCAGTGGTTATTCTAAAGTTAATTTTAGGCTTGACTTACAGACGACTCAATTTATTTATCTGAAAGACATGTTTCTTCCTTGTTTTCTCGCTCCCCCATCTCTCTCTCTCTCTCTCTCTCTCTCTCTCTCTCTCTCTCTCTCTCTCTCTCTCTCTCTCTCTCTCTCTCCGTCGAGGGTAATAATAGACGACAGGATGTTTTGTTGTGTTTGTTACCTAAACTTAAAAATTAGCGCACGAGTCAGACACGATCCGCTGTGGCAGAAATTAACTGCAAATATGTATGTTTCTTGTTGGAGAAGAAAAGAAGAGCCACACTCTTACAAATATATGCATTTCCTTGTATATATATATATATATATATATATATATATATATATATATATATATATATATATATATATATATATATATATATATAGTATATATATATATATATATATATATATTATATATATATATATATATATATATATATATATATATATATATATATATATATATATATATATATATATATATATATATATATATATGTATATATATATATATATATATATATATATATATATATATATATATATATATATATATGTATATATATATATATATATATATATATATATATATATATATATATATATATATATATATATATATATATATATATATTCTGAGTAATCACCTGTGAAGCGCTACAGACCATGCTGTGCAAGTTTTAATGTTATTACCATGATTGCAGTTGACACTGCCAGAATAATATTCAATACTTTCTTCATTGATGACAAGAACGACTCTGTCGGCGGTAAATTTCAATATAAAAAAATATACAGAATTCTCAAGTGTGAGTAAAACAAACAAATACATTATATTTCCATCATTATATTGTTTAGAATAAGGAAGAATATTTTAACTAACGTAGCTTCTTGGTATTCAGAGTTGTGGTGAATATTTTCTTTTATAGGGTCTCACTACCATGGTGGGAGACGGTGCATGTGCTAGAATAAAGTAAATATAAACAAATCTAGCAAAACCTAACTGAGAAAAATTATAATTTAAAATCTCTGAAAAATTCCGTGGACACGATAACACACGAGGGGCGATTCGTCAAAGAATTCAGAGAGGAGTGTCTCGATGCTTGTGACGGGTTCTTGATCCTAGGAATTGGAATCCCTTGACTTTCCTTAGATCAAATTTGATTAACTCCGGTCCCAGTGCGCTGTGTGATTCCTGCGGGTTTAGCGTTTTCATAAGTAAATAAATATAATAATTGAAAAAGCTCTAAGTTCGTAGGGTCACACAGCTCCACGAAAATGGGAGGCAATCAGATGGGATCAAGGAAGGGGAAGGAAGCTCCAGTTCCATGAACCAAGAGCCCTTCAATAATATCAAAGCATTCCCTTTAAGGTTACTCTGAGTATTTTGTTTACATGTGGTTCCACTCAGACACATGTTTACATGTGGTTCCACTCAGACACATGTTTACATGTGGTTCCACTCAGACACATGTTTACATGTGGGTCCACTCAGACACATGTTTACATGTGGTTCCACTTAGACACATGTTTACATGTGGTTCCACTCAGACACATATTTACATGTGGTTCCACTCAGACACATGTTTATCTACATTGAACTGCATCTGCCACTTTTCTGACCACGAATTAAGTTTGTCTAAATCTTCCTGAAGTTCTATGACATCTATGTTTAAATCAATTATCCTACCTATCTTCGTGTCGTCGGCGAATTTGCTCATATCACTAGTAATTCCTCATCAAGGTCATTGATATATATTATAAATAACAATGGGCCTAAGACTGATCCCTGTGGAACACCACTTGTTACAAGTCCCCATTCGGTTTAACCCCATTTATGCACACTCTCTGCTTCCTATTGGTGAGCCATGACTCGATCCATGACAGCACTTTTCCCCCAATGCCATGAGCTGCCACTTTCTTTAACAGTCTCTGGTGCGGTACTCTATCAAAAGCCTTACTAAAGTCTAAATAAACAATATCGAATTCTTTATCGTGATCAACAGCCTCAAAAGCTTTACTGAAGAAGGTTAATAAATTAGATAGGCAGGAACGGCCCCTCGTGAATCCATGCTGGGTATCATTAATAAATTATGGTTATCTAGATGGCTTCTAATAATATCAGCTATAATTGACTCTAGTAATTTGCCTACAATTGAGGTCAGGCTTATTGGGCGGTAGTTTGACGGTAGTGACTTGTCCCCTGCTTTAAAAATAGGAATTACATTAGCCATCTTCCACATATCAGACACTACACCTGTTTGAAGAGATAAATTAAAAATGTTAGATATTGGTTCACAGAGTTCCATTTTGCATTCCTTAAGAACCCTTGCAAAAGCTCATCAGGACCCGGCGATTTATTTTGTTTCAGTCGGTCCAGCTGTTTCATAATCATTTCGCTAGTGACTGTGATATTACATAATTTATCTTCTTCTGGGCCTCTGTAAAAATTAATTACTGGGATATTATTAATGTCTTCCTGTGTGAAAACCGAGGAAAATAATTATTAAAAATAGAGCACATATCATTCTCCTTGTCAGTAAGATGGCCAAAGTTATTTTTAAGGGGACCTATCTTATCCCTAACTTTTGTTCTATAAACCTGGAAAAAACTTTTGGGTTAGTTTTTGAATCCCTAGCAACTTTAATTTCATAGTCCCGTTTAGATTTTCTTATTCCCTTTTAACGTCCCTCTTAATGTCAGTATACTGATTTATAAGATGACCCTCACCTCTTTTTATGCGCCTATAAATTCCATTCTTCTGCCCTAAAAGATATTTGAGCCTATTATTCATCCATTTTGGGTCATTTCTACTTGATCTAATTTCTTTATACGGATAAATGTTCTTTGGGCAGCCTGTATAGTGTTAAGAAAACTGTCATATTGATACCTCTCTTCTTCACCCCAGTCCACAGTTGATAAGTGTTCTCTAAGTCCATTATAATCTGCTAAGTGAAAATCTGGGACCATTACTGAATTATCCCTACTAGCATACATCCATTCAATGCTAAAGGTAATTGACTTGTGGTCGCTTGAGCCGAGTTCCTCTGTAATTTCTAAATTATTAACAAGGGTTTCCTTGCTTGCCAGAACCAAGTCAAGTAGGTTATTTCCCCTTGTAGGTTCTGTTACAAACTGCTTCAAAAAGCAATCCTGAACTACTTCTAAAAAGTCGTTAGATTCTAAATTCCCTGTCATGAAATTCCAATCAATCTGACTAAAGTTAAAGTCCCCTAGAATTACTACGTTATCGTGTCTTGTGGCCTTAACAATTTCCTCCCAAAGTAGTCTCCCTTGTTCCCTATCTAAGTTTGGAGGACGGTAAATCACGCCTAAAATCAATTTTTCACACCCTCTGAAAATTCTATCCAGACAGACTCTGTATGTGTTAATTCAGACTTTATACCCGTTTTATGCAACAATTTAAATGATCACGGACATAGAGTGCCACCCCACCCCTTTCCCGATACTTCTGTCTACTTGGAACAATTTAAAACCCTGAATGTGACATTCGGCAGGCAAGTCCGATTTTTCATATTAAACCATGTCTCAGTTATTGCAAAAACATCAATATTACCCGTACTTGCAACTAATCTCAACTCGTCCATCTTATTCCTAGCACTACGACTATTGGTGTAATATATATTTAGAGACCCTCCTTTCTCTTTACCCTTCCTGCTCATCTCTGTTTTTCCACTATACCTATTACTGTCCTTGTCATCTAGTGTCACTAGCTTTCCACTATCCACCTTATTCTGCCTATTACTAGTTCTCCTACAACTTATAATATTACTACACTGGGACTTCTCGTTTTCCCCCAAAACCCATACCACTAACTATTTCTAGTTTAAAGCCCTAACAGCTCCCTCCACTGCAGTTGCCAGTGCCCCCACCCCAGACCTGGATAAGTGAACCCCATCCCTGGCATACATGTCATTTCTGCCATAGAAGAGGTCCCAGTTGTCAATGAATGTTACTGAATTTTCCTTACAGTATTTGTCCAGCCAGCAATTGACACCAATTGCCCTGGACAGCCATTCATTTCCAACTCCTCTCCTTGGCAAAATACCACATATGACAGGGTTCCCACCCTTCTTCCTAATTATGTCTATTGCTGACCTAAACCTGCTAGTCAGGTCCTCACTCCTACGTCTGCCAACATCGTTGCCTCCAGCACTGAGACAGATAATAGGATTGCTCCCATTACCTCTCATGATGTCGTCCAGACGGCTAACAATATCCTCCATCCCAGCCCCAGGAAAGCAAACCCTCTGTCTCCTACTCCTATCAATCAAACAGAAAGCCCTATCCATGTACCTAACCTGACTGTCCCCAACAACAACAATGTTTTTACCTTCCTTTGTGTCTTTCGTCGTGACGCTCCCAGAAGTCGACTCACATTCATCGGGTAGCACGGAGAATGGGTTCGATGTTTCCACAACATTCTCCTGGGTCTTCGTTGTTTCTACCTCTCCACCCGTCCTCTTGAGCCTTAACTTTGTCCCATGCGTTTTAGCCACTGTCCAGGTTCCTTTCCTGGCTTGAGGATTCTCAACAGGAGGATTACTACGAATCCTCTTGTTTTCCTCAGTCAGTCACTGTATCTCAAGCTTAGCTACCCTCAGTTCTTCCTTCAGCTGCTGGTAGAGTAGCTCAAGAGAGGACATTTTCTTCAGATTGACAGAGAGCACACAAGACACGTCTTCACTGAGTTAAGTCAGGTCCACCACTCAAAAGAGTCAGGTCCACCACTCAAAAGTCATGACAGCACTTTTCCCCCAATGCCATGAGCTGCCACTTTCTTTAACAGTCTCTGGTGCGGTACTCTATCAAAAGCCTTACTAAAGTCTAAATAAACAATATCGAATTCTTTATCGTGATCAACTGCCTCAAAAACTTTACTGAAGAAGGTTAATAAATTAGATAGGCAGGAACGGCCCCTCGTGAATCCATGCTGGGTATCATTAATAAATTATGGTTATCTAGATGGCTTCTAATAATATCAGCTATAATTGACTCTAGTAATTTGCCTACAATTGAGGTCAG
>WNWK01034187.1:0-20601 GCA_009830355.1 Cherax destructor | reverse complement strand
GATATTGGTCTATAATTATTCAAGTCTGCTTGATCACCTCCTTTGTGGATCGGGTGACCCTCGCTATTTTGAGAATTAATGGGAAGGTGGAAATAAATGGTATAAAATACCGACACAATGGAAAAATAAACACAAAAGCAGTATAATGTGATCCTTTATTGACAACGTTTCGCCCACGCAGTGGGCTATCGAGTCACAGACAGATCTACCTGGAAAAAAGAGTAACATGAGTATTTATAAGATTTAGTCAGGTGGAGAATGCTGCATGTGACAGTATTCAAAGTAGTGTGATAGTTTAAAACCTTGTGTGACTTAAAGGACCTGTAGTGTTCCATTCTTGAGTTCTATGTGGGATAGCGTTGAAAAAGTTTCTTGGCAATAGGTTCAGCTATGTTGTAGAAGCCGTTGTTCTGGAATCATCACTTATCTGTATATCCAACAACTTCAACCAGAACAACGGTTTCTACAACATAGCTGAACTTGTTGCCAAGAAACTTCTTCAACGCTATCCCACCTAGAACTCAAGAATGGAACACTACAGGTCCTTTAAGTCACACAAGGTTTTAAACTATCACACTACTTTTAAGACTGTCACATGCCCAGCATTCTCCACCTGACTAAATCTTATAAATACTCATGTTACTCTTTTTTCCAGGTAGATCTGTCTGTGACTCGATAAAGCCCACTGCGTGGGCGAAACGTTGTCAATAAAGGATCACATTATACTGCTTTTGTGTTTATTTTTCTGATGGGAAGGTAGAGGCGTCAATGGATTTGTTGAAGAGTGTTGCAATAATTGGTGATAGTACTTGAGAAGCTTTTTTGTACATAAAAGGTGGTAAGCAGTTTATGTCTGCCTTGTTTTTAAGGGTGTTGATGATGAGCGAGACTTGGAAAATCCTGGAGGGATTAGTACCAAATTTTAACACGAAATTCATTCCTTATGAAAGCAAAAGACTCGGCAGACGATGCAACATTCCGCAATGAAAAGCAGGGGTGCCACTAACACGATAAGAGACAACACAATAAGTGTCAGGGGCCCAAGACTGTTCAACTGCCTTCCAGCATACATAAGGGGGATTACCAATAGACCCCTGGCTGTCTTCAAAAAGGCGCTGTACAGGCATCTAAAGTCAGTACCTGACCAGCCGGGCTGTGGTTCATACATCGGGTTGCTTGGGGCCATCAGTAACAGCCTGGTTGATCAGGCCCTGATCCACCATGAGGCCTGGTAACAGACCGGGCCGCGGGGGCGTTGATCCCCGGAACCCTCTCCAGGTATACTCCAGGTATGTGCACTCTGACTCCACTGTACGCAATCCTATCATACCTGTGTTTGGCTTCTGACACAAGCATGCCAATGATTACCTCATCTTCATCCTCTTCAGTCTTCTGCTTTTCGTCCCTGTTTTGTATTGATAAAACCACTACTTGGGGAAACTTCTACATAATAAAGACACCCAGTTGTTACACATGTGTCTAATTCTTTAACTTGTCGGTATTATACTCCACTGATGTCATGATACAGCATGTACTTTTCCTGGACTCCTGGGCTGTAGAGCTAAATAGGAAGTACGCTTTGGTGGCTTTTAAGAACCCCAATACATAAATAACCCTCGCCCATTTTTGTTCTTTAAGAACCAGAACACTACCAGCCTTAACACGGCTCCTTGATTTCCGCGCCAGTCTTTGTCGGGTGTAGACGTTTGTCAACTCCGTTATTCTGGCCTGCGGATAATTCTTTACGGTTTTGGTAGGAAGCCGGTTAATAAACTTAGGTAAAGTGTGGACGTCTCGCTCTGGCAAGGGGGTCCACCTGATCCAATTGGGAACTTACGGTTTCTATTTATATTTACAAACGAATTCCTGTTCTCTTTCGTCGTCCACGATTTCGTGAGTAATGAATTGGTCAAGATGTCTTCCCCGTACCTCGGGAAGTAGGGCTAGATACAGCTAGCCCTACTTCACTCTCTTTTCAGTGGCCATGATTAACCCAACAACAGCGCGGCTCCTCAACCCTTACAGTCTTTAAACCCAAGAACAACAACACGGCTCCAACCCTCACAGTCTTTAAACCCAACAACAACAACAAGCCATCTTCAACTGACGCTATTTGGTGGAGGTTCTTACACCGGAAGGCAAGGCTTGACACAGCTGTCAGTGGCCCTGGACACATCAACAACAAGAAGAAAAACAGCTTAACAGTTTCCAAGATTTAATTAACTACAGTTAGTGGAGTCATCTGGGGAAAGAGGAAGACCTCAGCTGAGCTACACATCTGGAAAGTAAGTTTGTCAAGGCTTCATACGTAAGGTTGTATTCATGGCACACGTCTTGGGTTTTTACAGTTGCCCTTCCCTCCTCGGAGAAGGTTTCTTGATGCGGTGCTCTTGATCAAAGGAAGGGGCTCTGTCCTCCGCTTTCATGGCTCGAACTAGAATGCCTTCCAGTCCCAAGGCGCTGTGACCCCCTTCGGATTTAGCGCTCTCTCATGAATAATAATAATAATAATAATTTTATATAGTAATTTGTGTGTAAATTAATCTAGAATAGTTCAGTAAAGACGAGCACCATAACTTACTTTCATTGGGGTTCTTTTGTTACATGAAAATTGGTTTCATATTCATGAAACCATGAAAATTGTTTTCATGAATATGAAACCAATTTTCATGAAGCAGTTGCGTTTCCTTGACTTTTATTAACATTACCAACAAGGAAAGCAATACAAAAATTAATACATCACTTGCATGATTGTCACTTACATGAATATATTGCTGGGTCCTGATGAACTCTTTTTTTTTTCAAGGGTTCAGTATACCTGGAGAGGGTTTCGGGTGTCAACGCCCCCGTGGCCCTGTCTGTGACCAGGCAACGGAACCCCTGAAAACATTTAAACATATTCCACTCATACTGTTGTTTTTACTGTTTGCTAGTATGTAAATGTATCTGCTGTTGCTTATACTGTTGTTACTGTTTGCTAGTAAATGTATCTATTGTTGATGTTGTTTAGAAAACCATTAGCTAGTCTCTACAACTTATCACTACAAACATGTATCTTACTGGATAAATGGAAAATGGAAATGTGATACCCATTTATAATATGGGAGATAGACCCTTAGCTTCAAATTATAGATCAGTCAGTCTAACCTCAATTCTTGGAAAGTTTATGGAATCAGTAATTGCTGATGTAATTCAAAACTATTTTGATAAAAATAATTTCATCAGTGAATCTCTGCCCAATTTTACAAAGGGATGTTTGTGGCCCATGAATTTAATAAACTTTTTTTTTACGAAGGTATTCAAAGCAGTAGACCAAGATAGAGAATATAACATTGTGTTTATGGACTTTGTGAAGCCTTTGGCTAAGTTCAACAGAGGATAAGTGTATTCTAACCTAACCACTCTGTAATCCGGCAAAATCACTAATCTATCACCCTACAGGTCCTGATGATGCCGGATTAGTGATGGCCAACCTGCATTGAGTTGTCATGCAGCGGCTAAATGTAAACAAAGGTACATATGTATCTACTGATGGCAGAGTAAGATTAAATTACATTAGGTTATTTTAGGTTGGTTTTGCATTTTGCTTAAAGCTAGGGCATCCAGCTTCTTTTGCAAATACAAATACAGTGGACCCCCGAGTTTCGTAAAAACTTCACTCCTGAAGTCTGCTCAAGCGCCATTACCGAACGAATTTACTCCCTTAAGGAAAAATGTCACGTAGGTTAATCTATTTCAGACCCCCAAAAATACACTTCCACAAGCACTGACAATATTATACTTACATAATTGTACGATTTCCGAGGTTTACGAAACTCGGGGGTCCACTGTACAGCCTCTCCTCACTTACCGACGTACTCGTTTACCAACTCGGAGTTACGATGGGCTCTCCGACGAATTAAAAAAAAATATTGTATGCCATATGAGAATTTGGGTCACAGTAATAATAATAATAATAAATAATAATAATCGCTCTGGGGCACTTTAAATGTCATACATATTTCATAATAATAAACATGACACAAAGAGGGTTCCCTGCAGCAGTGCTATTTATCAAATGTCAGGTGTGACAGAGTGAACAGGCAAAAAGGGGGGGTTGGCCTGTATATCACAGAGTCACTTATATGTTCAGAACTACTAAATGCCTCAAATGATGTAGTTGAAGTACAGTGGTACCCCGACTTACGATATTTTTTCATTCCAGAATGCTGTTCAAGTGCCATTACCAAACGAATTTATCTCCATAAGAAATGATGTAAAATAGACTAGTCCTTTTAGACCCCCAAAATTACACTTACAAAAACATTTAAAAAAATAAACTTACATAAAAGGGTGTGTTTGGGGACCATCGTAAGTCGGGGTACCACTGTATTAGCAATAAAGGTCGAGAATCAAAACCTGGTCATCGTGGTTGTCTACAAGCCCCCGGATGCAACGTCCCAACAATTCCAGGAACAGCTTCTGAAAATTGACCACTGTCTGGAAAATCTTCCAGCTCCTGCCCCCAACATCTTGCTACTGGGGGATTTCAACCTCGGGCACCTAAAATGGAGGAACATTGCAAACAATGTGGTAGCAGAGATAACACCAGGAGGCAGCTCAGATGAAAATTCACACATGCATGAACTTTTAAATCTCTGCACCAAGTTCACCTTAAACCAGCAAATAGTAGAGCCCACAAGATTAGAGAATACGCTGGACCTCATCTACACCAACAATGATGATCTGATACGAAATGTCATCATATCAAAAACAATATACTCAGATCACAACATAATAGAGGTCCAGACATGCATGCGGGGAGCCCCAGATCAACAAAATGTGATCAGCCGTGAGGGAGCTTTCTCCAAATTCAACTTCAATAACAAAAACAGAAACCTGAAACTGTTTTACATGATGGTAGGATTGCTGGTGTCTTTTTTCTGTCTCATAAACATGCAAGATTTCAGGTACGTCTTGCTACTTATACTTACACTTAGGTCACACTACGCAACCATGTACACGTTTATCTATACACACTCATCTGAGTTTTCTTTGATTTTATCTTAATAGTTCTTGTTCTTATTGCTTTTCCCTTTCATATCCATGGGGAAGTGGAATAAGAATCTTTCCTCCGTAAGCCATGAGTGTTGTAAAAGTCAACTAAAATGCCGGGAACAATGGGCTAGTAACCCCTTTTCCTGTATAGCTTACTATAAAGAAGAAGAAGAAAACCGTCAAAGTGGGATGTTTGAATGTGCGTGGATGTTGTGCGAATGATAAGAAAGAGATGATTGTAGATGTTATGAATGAAAAGAAGCTGGATGTCCTGGCTTTAACCCTTTCAGGGTCGAGACCTTGATTCTTAACTCTCAGGGTCGAGACCTCGATTCTTAACTCTCTCTCAGGGTCGAAACATTTTCGGAAAAAAAAAAAATTATTTTTTCTTATGAAATGATAGAGCATCTTTTTCCGATCATAACGCCACCAAAAGTATGAAATTTGGTGAAAAACTAACGGAATTATGCTCTCGCAAAGTTAGCGGTATCGAAGATATTTACGCATTGGCGATTTCGCCGACTTTGAGCCCTATTTTCGGCCAATTCCATAGTCTCAGTCTACGAAAATCATAGCTATTATTGTAGAATTCTATTTGTTCTATCGATTGAGTACAAGAAACCATCAATTTACCGATTTCAATTAACCAATAAAGCGGTCAGAAATTGACAATATTGACCAATTTCACACAAATTTCAAAAGATGCCAATTTCAAAATAGGGTCCAGAATAAACAAAACAGACATTCCTGGCACTAAAATAACATTTTATCTGTTCATTAGGCACGTCTCCAGGCTCCTATTGCATTACTTTTGCTTTCCATTTTGAATTTTTATTCTCACAAAAAATTGAAGATTTT
Source organism: Cherax destructor (assembly GCA_009830355.1). Lineage (NCBI taxonomy): Eukaryota > Metazoa > Arthropoda > Malacostraca > Decapoda > Parastacidae > Cherax > Cherax destructor. The sequence continues at coordinate 14,706 of WNWK01034187.1, read as the reverse complement.
CTGTTATGTATACTACTGCATCATTGTAAAAACGGTATAAATAATATCATCGTACTTGTGCAAGAATATTAGACTACCCAGTTGATGTGTATTGGACGCATGGCGTGATTTGTTTACTCTTGAACATAGGCAAAAATCGAACATTTTCGCTACTTTGCCCTCAGTTTCAAGGTACTTGTCATCGTGAAACCAGTCAAAATTATCTCTATTTCTGTAATATATCATCTATTCTATCAAATGAGACTAAGAAAACGAGAATACAAGCATAAATACCATACGAAAATAGACTGCAAAATCGCTGTTTTAAACCAAAAACACGGTCTGAGTTTTTTTTTCCTCATTATGCACTGTGTGGTGCAGGATTTTTTTTATACTGCGCACACTGACCGCACAGACCCATTCTCTCACATCTAGGCCTACCAGCTTGTTTCTGCTTGATTTGAGGGCGCTAGAATTTAGGCGTACTAGTACGTCAAACGCCCTGGTGCGTAAGCCGTACTAGTACGTCAAAAACCCTGAAAGGGTTAAGTGAGACAAAGCTGAAGGGGGTAGGAGAGTTTCAGTGGGGAGAAATAAATGGGATTAGATCAGGGGTTTCAAATAGAGTTAGAGCTAAAGAAGGAGTGGCAATAATGTTGAATAATCAGTTATGGCAGGTAAAGAAGGAATATAAATGTATAAATTCAAGGATTATGTGGAGTAAAATAAAGGTTGGATGTGAAAAGTGGGTTATAGTAAGTGTTTATGCACCTGGAGAAGAGAGAAGTGTAGAGGAGAGAGAGAGATTTTGGGAAATGTTGAGTGAGTGTGTTGGGAGTTTTGAACCAAGTGAGAGAGTAATTGTGGTTGGGGATCTTAATGCTAAAGTGGGTAAAAATGTTGTGGATGGAGTAGTAGGTAAATTTGGGGTGCCAGGGGTAAATGTAAATGGGGAACCATTAATTGAGCTATGTGTAGAAAGAGGTTTGGTAATAAGTAATACATATTTTATGAAAAAGAGGATAAATAAATATACAAGGTATGATATAGCACGTAAGGAAAGTAGTTTGTTGGATTATGTATTGGTGGATAAAAGGTTGATGAGTAGGCTTCAGGATGTACATGTTTATAGAGGGGCAACGGATATATCAGATCATTATTTGGTTGTAGCTACAGTTAGGGTAAAAGGTAGATGGGACAAAAAGAAAATGGCAACAACAAGTAAGAGAGAGGTAAAAGTGTATAAACTAAGGGAGAAGGAAGTTAGGGTGAGATATAAGCAACTACAGTGGTACCCCGACTTACGATATTTTTTCATTCCAGAATGCTGTTCAAGTGCCATTACCAAACGAATTTATCTCCATAAGAAATGATCTAAAATAGACTAGTCCTTTTAGACACCCAAAATTACACTTACAAAAGCATTTAAAAAAATAAACTTACATAAAAGGGTGTGTTTGGGGACCATCGTAAGTCGGGGTACCACTGTATTAGCAGAAAGGTGGGCTAGTGCAAGTAGGAGTAGTGGGGGGGTTGAAGAGAGTTGGGATAGTTTTAAAAATGCAGTATTAGAATGTGGGGCAGAAGTTTGTGGCTATAGGAGGGTGGGTGCAGGAGGAAAGAGGAGTGAGTGGTGGAATGAAGAAGTAAAGGGTGTGATAAAAGAGAAAAAGGTAGCTTATGAGAGGTTTTTACAAAACAGAAGTGTTAATAGAAGAGCAGAGTATATGGAGAGTAAAAGAAAGTTGAAGAGAGTGGTGAGAGAGTGCAAAAGAAGAGCGGATGAAAGAATGGGAGAGGCTCTGTCAAGAAATTTTGCTAAAAACAAGAAAATTTTTTGGAGTGAGATAAACAAGGTAAGAAAGCCTAGGGAACGAATGGATTTGTCAGTTAAAAACAGAGTAGGGAGTTAGTAGATGGGGAGCTGGAGGTATTGGGTAGATGGCGGGAATATTTTGAGGAACTTTTAAATGTCGATGAAAAAGGGAGGCGGTAATTTCATGTACTGGCCAGGAGGTACAACATCGTTTAGGAGTGAAGAAGAGCAGGATGTGAGTGTGGGGGAGGTGCGTGAGGCATTACGTAGAATGAAAGGGGGTAAAGCAGCTGAATTGACGGGATCATGACAGAAATGTTAAAAGCAGGGGGATATAGTGCTGGAGTGGTTGGTATTTTTGTTTAATAAATGTATGAAAGATGGAAAGGTACCTAGGGATTGGCAGAGAGCATGTATAGTTCCTTTATATAAAGGGAAGGGATAAAAGAGAGAGTAAAAATTATAGGGGAATAAGTTTACTGAGTATACCAGGTAAAGTGTATGGCAGGGTTATTATTGAAAGAATTAGAGGTAAGACAGAGAGTAGGATTGCAGATGAGCAAGGAGGCTTTAGAGTGGGTAGGGGATGTGTAGATCAAGTGTTTACAGTGAAGCATATATGTGAACAGTATTTAGATAAAGGTAGAGAAGTTTTTATTGCATTTATGGATTTAGAAAAGGCATATGATAGAGTGGATAGGGGAGCAATGTGGCAAATGTTGCAAGTGTATGGAATAGGTAGTAAGTTACTGAATGCTGTAAAGAGTTTTTATGAGGATAGTGAGGCTCAGGTTAAGGTGTGTAGGAGAGAGGGAGATTACTTCCCGGTAAAAGTAGGTCTTAGACAGGGATGTGTAATGTCACCATGGTTGTTTAATACAGTGGTACCCTGACTTACGATGTTATCATTTTATGTTATTTTCGATAACCGATATTTATAACGTAAGAAATTTGACTGTGACTTACGATGTTTGCTTCGTCTAACGACATTCGTACCGGACGTGTCCGCTTGGCGCCCAGCTGAGCGCGCACTCCAGGGAGCGTCAGTGTGCTATTGTTTACAAGTGAGAGCAACCACCCACCCACACCCACGCATTCATACCAGTATATTGTCATTATTCCACTGTTTTTAGTGCTTGCAACTGCTAAATAAGCCACCATGGGCCCCAAGAAAGCTCCTAGTGCCAAGCCTGTGGTAAAGAATGTGCAGGGAGTGAAGCATTTATGCAGGGAGTGTAGCATTTATGCAGGGAGTGTAGCATTTATGCAGGGAGTGTAGCAGGCATGCAGGGAGTGTAGCAGGCATGCAGGGAGTGTAGCAGGCATGCAGGGAGTGTAGCAAAGATGCAGAGAGTGAGCAGGGATGCAGGAGTGTAGCAGGCATGCAGGGAGTGTAGCAGGCATGCAGGAGTGTAGCAAAGATGCAGGGAGTGTAGCAGGGATGCAGGAGTGTAGCAGGCATGCAGGGAGTGTAGCAAAGATGCAGGGAGTGTAGCAGGGATGCAGGGAGTGTAGCAGGGATGCAGGGAGTGTAGCAAAGATGCAGGGAGTGTAGCAGGGATGCAGGGAGTGTAGCAGGGATGCAGGGAGTGTAGCAAGGATGCAGGGAGTGTAGCAAGGATGCAGGGAGTGTAGCAAGGATGCAGGGAGTGTAGCAAGGATGCAGGGAGTGTAGCAAGGTGCAGGTGTGGATGCAGGGAGTGTAGCAATAATGCAGGGAGTGTAGTAGGCATGCAGGGAGTGTAGCATTCATGCAGGGACTGTAGCATTCATGCAGGGAGTGTAGCATTCATGCAGGGAGTGTAGCATTCATGCAGGGAGTGTAGCATTCAAAGAAAAGGCCAGTAACCCCAGAAAAGAACTTGGTACCTGCAGTGTTAATGGAAGGATTCCCTTCCAAACACTAGCATACTACTCCACCTTCTTCCTCCTCCCGTCCTCCACACATCAACAACTCTTCAATAAATGTAAGTGACATGTTATTGTACAATATTTACATGTGTATTTAGGTATTCTTTATTAAATTCTGTATTATTTAATGTCAAAAAGTTCTAAAAAATATTTTATTTAACTACTTTTTGAAGTCTTGGACGGATTAAATTTATTTCCATTATTTCTTATGGGGAAAATTGATTTGTGTAACGATTGTTTCGCCTTAAAATATGCCCTCTCTGACGGATTAATATCGTAAGTCAGGGTACCACTGTATATTTATAGATGGGGTTGTAAAAGAAGTAAATGCTAGGGTGTTGGGGAGAGGAGTGGGATTAAATTATGGAGAATTAAATGCAAAATGGGAGTTGACACAGTTACTTTTTGCTGATGACACTGTGCTTATGGGAGATTCTAAAGAAAAGTTGCAAAGGTTAGTGGACGAGTTTGGGAGAGTGTGTAAAGGTAGAAAGTTAAAAGTGAACATAGATAAGAGTAAGGTGATGAGGGTGTCAAACAATTTAAATAAAGAAAAATTGGATATCACATTGGAGAGAGGGATTATGGAAGAAGTAAATGTTTTCAGATATTTGGGAGTTGACGTGTCAGCGGATGGGTTTATGAAGGATGAGGTTAACCATAGAATTGATGAAGGAAAAAAGGTGAGTGGTGCATTGAGGTATCTGTGGAGACAAAAAACGTTATCCATGGAGGCAAAGAAGGGAATGTACGAAAGTATAGTGGTACCAACACTCTTATATGGGTGTGAAGCATGGGTTGCAAATGCTGCAGCGAGGAGGAGGCTGGAGGCAGTGGAGATGTCCTGTCTAAGGGCAATGTGTGGTGTAAATATTATGCAGAAAATTCAGAATGTGGAAATTAGGAGAAGGTGTGGAGTTACTAAAAGTATTTGTCAGAGGGCTGAAGAGAAGTTGTTGAGGTGGTTTGGTCATTTAGAGAGAATGGATCAAAGTAGAATGACTTGGAGAGCGTATAAATCTGTAGGGGAAGGAAGGCGGGGTAGGGGTCGTCCTAGAAAAGGTTGGAGGGAAGGGGTAAAGGAGGTTTTGTGGGCGAGGGGCTTGGATTTCCAGCAAGCATGTGTGAGCGTGTTAGATAGGAGTGAATGAAGACGAATGGTTTTTGGGACATGACGATCTGTTGGAGTGTGAGCAGGGTAACATTTTGTGAAGGGATTCAGGGAAACCAGTTAATTGATTTAATTGGACTTGAGTCCTGGAAATGGGAAGTACAATGCCTGCACTTTAAAGGAGGGGTCTGAGATAATGACAGCTGGGAGGGACTTTTCTCAGCTGTCGTATCTGAGCTCCTCTTCAAAGACAGTGATTATGTATGAGTGTGGTGAAAGTGTTGAATGATGATGAAAGTATTTTCTTTTGGGGATTTTCTTTCTTTTGGGTCACCCTGCCTCGGTGGGAGACGGCCGACTTGTTGAAAAAAAAAAAAAAAAACATAAGGTGGGACCAAGTAAACCAAGTCCTAAATGATATAAACTGGGAAGATTGCCTAAGCATCACGGATCCCAACCTATGTCTAGAACAAATTAACTCTGTGGTACTTGAGGTTTGCTCAAGGCAAATTCCCTTAAGGAAAAGGAGGAGAAGATGCAAACTAGAAAGAGAGAGGCGCTCCCTATACAGGCGAAGGCAAAGAATAACGGAGCGGCTACAGGAGGCCAATATCTCTTGAAATACGTAGGGAGACACTAGTCAGAGAAATAGCAAACATCGAATTAAAACTAAAGGAATCTTACAGGAATCAAGAGACACGGGAAGAACTTAAAGCCATAAATGAAATTGAAAGAAACCCTAAGTATTTCTTTTCCTATGCAAAATCAAAGTCGAGAACAACAACCAGTATTGGGCCCCTACTTAAACGGGATGGATCCTACACAGATGACAGCAAGGAAATGAGTGAGTTACTTAAATCCCAGTATGACTCAGTCTTTAGCGAGCCACTAACCAGACTGAAAATCGAAAACCTAAATGATTTTTTTTATGAGAGTGCCACAGAACTTGACAGACGCATGCCTTTCTGACATCACCACGACGCCAAATGACTTCGAAAAGGCAATAAAGGACATGCCCATGCACTCCGCTCCAGGCCCAGACTCATGGAACTCCGTGTTCATCAAGAACTGCAAGAAGGCCCTATCATGCCCCTATCATGGACACTGGAATCGTCCCACAGCTACTAAAAACAACAGACATAGCCCCGCTCCACAAAGGGGGCAGTAAAGCAATAGCAAAGAACTACAGACCAATTGCGCTAACGTCCCATATCATAAAAATCTTTGAAAGGGTTCTAAGAAGCAAGATCGCCACCCATCTTGATACCCATCAATTGCACAACCCAGGACAGCATGGGTTTAGAGCAGGCCGCTGCTGTCTGTCCCAACTACTGGATCACTACGACAAGGTCCTGGATGCTCTAGAAGATAAACAGAATGCAGATGTTATATACACAGATTTTGCAAGAGCCTTTGACAAGTGTGAACATGGTGTAATAGCACACAAAATGAGTGATAAAGGAATAACAGGAAAAGTTGGTAGATGGATCTATAATTTCCTAACATGTAGAACACAAAGAGTAGTAGTCAACAGAGTAAAGTCTGAGGCAGCTACTGTGAAAAGCTCTGTTCCACAAGGCACAGTACAGTGGTACCTCGACTTACGATATTAATCCGTCATAGAGGGCATATCTGCATCCCTGCTACACTCCCTGCATCCTTGCTACACTCCCTGCATCCCTGCTACACTCCCTGCATCCCTGCTACACTCCCTGCATCAATGCTACACTCCCTGCATCTTTGCTACACTCCCTGCATCTTTGCTACACTCCCTGCATGAATGCTACACTCCCTGCATGAATGCTACACTCCCTGCATGCCTACTACACTCTCTGCATCCTTGCTACACTCCCTGCATCCTTGCTACACTCCCTGCATCCTTGCTACACTCCCTGCATCCTTGCTACACTCCCTGCATCCTTGCTACACTCCCTGCATCCTTGCTACACTCCCTTCATCCTTGCTACACTCCCTGCATCCCTGCTACACTCCCTGCATCCTTGCTACACTCCCTGCATCCCTGCTACACTCCCTGCATCCCTGCTACACTCCCTGCATCTTTGCTACAATCCCTGCATGCCTGCTACACTCCCTGCATGCCTGCTACACTCCTGCATAAATGCTACACTCCCTGCATGAATGCTTCACTCCCTGCACATTCTTTACCACAGGCTTGGCACTAGGAGCTTTCTTGGGGCCCATGGTGGCTTATTTAGCAGTTGCAAGCACTAAAAACAGTGGAATAATGACAATATACTGGTATGAATGCGTGGGTGTGGGTGGGTGGTCGCTCTCGCTTGTAAACAATAGCACACTGACGCTCCCTGGAGTGCGCGCTCAGCTGGGCACCAGGCGGACACGTCCGGTACGAATGTCGTTACACGAAGCAAACATCGTTACTCGCAATCAATTTTTTTTACGTTATAAATATCAGTACTCGAAAATAACGTAAGATGACAACATCGTAACTCGAGGTACCACTGTACTTGCTCCCATCCTATTCCTCATCCTCATATCAGACATTGACAGGGATATAAACCACAGTGCTGTGTCTTCCTTTGCAGATGACACCCGAATCTGTATGACAGTGTCCACCGTTGAAGACACTGCAAGACTCCAAGCAGACATAAACCAAATCTTTAAATGGGCTGCAGAAAACAATATGAAGTTCAATGATGAGAAATTTCAATTACTCAGATACGGAAAACGTGAAGAAATTAAAATCTCATCGGAGTACAAAACTAATTCCAACCACACAATAGAGCGAAAAACTAATGTCAAAGACCTGGGAGTGATCATGTCAGAGGATCTCACCTTCAAGGACCATAACAAAGTAGCAATTGCATCTGCTCGAAAAATGACAGGATGGATAATGAGAATCTTCAAAACCAGGGATGCCAAGCCCATGTTGACACTTTACAGATCGCTTGTTCTATCTAGGCTGGAATATTGCTGCACACTAACTGCACCTTTCAAGGCGGGTGATATTGCTGACCTTGAAAATGTGCAGAGAACCTTCACTGCACGCATAAGTGCGATAAACCACCTCAACTACTGGGAATGCTTGAAGTTCTTAAACCTGTACTCTCTAGAACGCAGGCGGGAGAGATACATTATTATATACACATGGAAAATTCTCGAGGGCTTAGTACCAAACTTGCACACTAAAATCACTCCCTACGAAAGCAAAAGACTCGGCAGGCGATGTAACATCCCCCCAATGAAGAGCAGGGGTGCCACTAGCACGTTGAGGGACAACACAATAAGTGTCAGGGGCCCAAGATTGTTCAACTGCCTCCCAGCATACATCAGGGGGATTACCAACAAACCCCTGGCTGTCTTCAAGCAGGCACTGGACAGGCACCTCAAGTTGGTACCTGATCATCCGGGCTGTGGTTCGTACGTTGGACTGCATGCGGCCAGCAGTAACAGCCTGGTTGATCAGGCTCTGGTCCAACAGGAGGCCTGGTCACAGACTGGGCCGCGGGGGCGTTGACCCCTGGAATTCTCTCCAGGTAGACTCCAGGTAGACGGTCATCAGTTATCTGAAACTTGTCACAACACCATAAAAGAAAGTGACTGCGACCATTACAGAAAGTTATGGCTATGTGGTAAACATACATTCTTTTTCAGTCAAGTCATTCCTTCAGTCAAGTCAGTCGAGTCATTCAGTCAAGTCAGTCAAGTAATTCAGTCAAGTAATTCAGTCAAGTCAGTCAGTCAAGTCATTCATTCAGTCAACTGGAACTGGAACTGGATTTGACCTGAGCGTCGGTAAGGTGGGGAAGGAAGAAGGATGGGTAAGGATGGAAATTGGGAAATAGGTGGGATGGGGGGGGAGAGGTTAGGGTTGTAAAGGTAAGTGGCCTATCCACTTTGGTGCAACATAATATGTGTGTGTGTATGTAGAGTAATACATAAGTAAATTTTAAGGGGAGGATATGCCTTTATCCCATCAGTCGCACACAGGTACACTGTTGTCTCATAGCATGTGACTGAGTTGGAAAAAAGCATATTATTTGAAGTACATTTAATTTTTTTTTTTTTTTTTTTTTTTTTTTCAGGCAAGGCTGCTGCAATAGGTGGTATTTGCTGGGCTATTCGGTGTTGCTGGATGGTAGCCCGGAGCTGGTCAAGCAGTTTCTGCTGCAACAGGTGGTAGTTGCTGGGCTCATGATGATTATTGGTGGTTAGCCCGGAGCTGACAAGCTGTTTCTGAGGTGGTGTCCTAGTATAGGAAGTTCGTAGGTGTTACAATGCTGGTTGTAAGATGTAATTTGGAAATGGTAGGTCACCCATAAATGGGGAGTATTTATCTATGCTGTTGAACATAGACTGGATCTGGAGGTATCCACCCTTCTGGTTCGATGGGGAGATCACTCAGAATTCTTGGTCTTGGGTAGTTATCGTTGTGAATGTAGCGCTTAACTCTTTGTTGCAGAGTCATTCTTTGGGTTCGGTGGGGGGGTGTGGTGATGATGTAATCGGATGTGTTTACAGGTTGGGGGGTTTTCTCTGTCAGGTACATATAGTTCTTGCATGTCATAAAGCTGTTTTTCGCTAGTTTATCTATCCTTACATTAATTGCAGTGATTTCTTGTTGTACATGTAGGTCTTCACTTCTGATTCTGTCTCTTAACCTGGTCCCAGTGATAAAGCGGAGAGCTTTGTTCTGACTCGTTGAAGCCGCAGCTTGTTGGTTTTAGTTGTTAGTGATAGGGGTACGCATGGGTATTCCAACAGAGGTCTGATCATCATCTTATATAGGTGCTTCTTGATGGGGGCTTCATTGAATCTGAATAGTTGGCCGAGGCGGGCTTTTGCCAGGTTCACTTTTTTAGAGATGTGTGAGGTAGAGTTAAGTAATCTGTCGATCTCATATCCCAGGATTTTGTTCGGGTTTCTGATATCGACCCTTGTACCTCTTATGGAGATACCCCCTTTATCTTCTATGGTTGTTGGGAGACAGCCAATGGTACTGATGAGGACTTTCTCTGGGTTGGTTGTGACTCTCCACTTTTCTCCCAGTTAGCAGTTCTTCGTAGTTCCTCATTCATTTCGCTATTACTCTCCTGTATTTTGTTGCACCTGTTATGGGGGCGGATGACACTACATGAATCACGTCGTCTGCAAATTGGGTGATGATGGTGTCATTATGTTCTGGTTGTGGGAGGTCATTTACATAGATATTGAAGAGTATGGAGCTAAGGCATGAGCCTTGTGGTACACCAGCTGTTGGGGTGAATGGGACTGCAGATTTGCCATTAAAGTTGGGGATGATGCTTCTGCCCGTAAGGAAATTGAATATGAGTCTGAGAAAGGTCCAGTTGTGGTCTGGTAGATCGGCAAGTTTGAATATAAGCCCATCGTGCCAGAGGCTGTCGAAGGCCTTGTGAACGTCCCTTGTTGCAATTAGGGCCAGGTGTCCCTGATTCCTCAGGCTAACAGCAGCATCAAAGATGATGTTGATAGCATGTTGCGTTCCACGGTGGGACCTGAAACCAAACTGTTTTTCTGAGAAGAGGTGGTTGAATTCCATGTAGTAGTTCAGTCTATTGGAAATTATTTTTTCGAAGACTTTGCCAGCGACTTCGAGTAGAGAGATAGGTCTATAGTTTTCTGGGTTACGGGTGTCCTTATTGGGTTTTGAGATGAAGATCATTTTAGCTGTTTTGAATGATGTAGGGAAGTGGCCAGACGCCAGGATAGCATTTAAGATGTTTAATAGGGACATCTTGCAATTTGGGGTAGGTATTTTAACTGTTTTACTGTTATGCCTGAGGGCCAGGGGCCTTATTTCTCATTCGTCCCATGACTTGGGTCATTTCCTTAGGGTGATTGGCCTTGTGAGAGGGTGCTCGGGTTCAAGAGAAGATGTGTCAATTGTTGGTATAGGATGGAAGTCTTCCCGGTTTTCGTCACGCCACTGATTAACCCACAGGTAGTGGTTGTTGTTAAATCTTCCGCTGACATTGTGGAGAGAATTTTCTTCCACACCTCCCTCATCAGATTAGCTTGATCCTGTGGGTCCTCGAGCAAGGCGGTCACATCCTCGCCATCCTCATTAGTAAATGAGTGTGTGAGGAGTTGAGTGGGTGAGCGCTTAGCCCCCAGTAATCTACGGATCTTGCTCCAGAAACGTTCTGGTTGGCGCTTATACTGATTGGCTTGGAGCACAAGGTATTTCCATAGGTTCCTTTTGTGTTGGGTGATTAGGGTTTAATTCCCTTCTCATTCTTTGGAGTACGATCGCGTGGGTTGGCCTGAGTGGAGGTGCCTTCTGCATTCAGCTTGGTAATTGCTCATGCTGTCTTTTATTTTCCTGGTAGGTTTGTACTGTTGGTAGACCCTGGAGGTGGTAAGTTGGCAGCATGCCTCAGTGGCCTCGGTGATTCTTTCGTGCAGGGAGGCGACCGCCACATCTATTGCAGTGGAGGGTTGGTTGTCAAGGAGAATAATCTGGTCGTTTGCTAGGTAGTCCCTGAAGGGGTCGAATCCTAGTGTTTTTAGGTTGGGTTTTGGGCGGATGGGTGTGCGGAATGGGGTGGATTGTAGCTTAATTATGACAGGGATATGGTCAGAGCCGACATTGCCGCCTGGGGACACTTTGCAGTGGAACAGGTCGCAGTCTCTGTTGGTGAGTACTACGTCAGGAGTCCCTGGGTGGGGGCCAACATATGATTTAAAAAATGGGCCCTGGAATGATAGATTTCTTGCCGCCATTAGGTTGAAGAGTTGTTTCCTTTGTGGTCACCCTGCGGAAGGGCGCGCCACAGTTAAAGAGAGCGGGTGGTGGGCATTGAAGTCCCCTGCGAGGACTGTAGGGACGTTTCGGCTGAGTAACCTGTGGATGGGGATAGACTCTATGTACGGCTGTCTGGGGGGAAAGTAGCCTGTACCCACAACGAGCCGGCCGTATGAGGTCAGCAGTTCTATTGCTAGGACGCTGTCCTCATCGACATGAATGTTGCTGAATTCATAATCCCGCTTCACCAGGATGGCTACTCCACTAAAAGGCCCTCTGGATTTCTCGAGTGTTGAGTAACCAGGGATTTTATGTGTTGGTCAGGTCTGGCTGCTGTTCGTTGGAGGAGGATAATGTCTGGGTTGTGGTTGCATATCTCTATTTCAAGAGGTAGCGGTTGTTGAAGAAGTGGTGAATGTTGATTTGCAGAATTGTGATCCCCATTATTTTGTGTGTTTAGGCGTGTTGCTGCAAGCAGAAGAGGAAAGTTTGGAGGTGCAGAATCGGTGGGGTTGGTTGCGCCTGCCAGGGTGTTTGAGAGGGGAGGGAGGGGGAGGGAGGGTGTAGTCTTGGGTGTTTTCCTGCGAGAATAGAGACTTCATCGCTGCTGTTGGTGATGGTAACATCAGTTGACAAATCAAAATTTCGTTCTCTGATGCTGAACTCGCGTCAGAGTCTGTGTCCCTGGGTGTACTGGGGCCTCGGAACTGTCGTTGTTTGAGAGCGGGGACATTGGGTCTTGAGGGCGGAGGTCTAGCTCGTCAAGACAGGCTGATTGCCCAATGTCTGCCTCCCTCAGGGTAGCGTGGGAGCCTGGGCGGTCGGTTTGGACAGCCTCAATGGCGGTGGGTTCAGAACCTGTACGGTCAGTTTGGAGGCCTCAAAGGCGGTAGATTGTGCAACAGCTAGTGAAGCAGGTGCCGGAGTGTCACTTCTGCGTGGGGCTGGTTGGGTAGGGGCCAGAGTTTGGGGAGCCTCAAGGCGGTAGGTTGTGCAACAGCTAGTGAAGCAGGTGCAGGGATCGTCACTTCCTGCGTGGGGCTGGTTGGGTGGGGGCCAGGGGTTTTGTGGGGGATCCCATCTGAGATTGCAATATGTCAGGAAATGTATGGCTGGGAACCATTAGCTTCAAATAAGGCATTGAGGAGGGTGCAGCAGAGCCGGTCATCACCCTTTGCCAGGTCCTTTAACAAGAAGAAGGCAGTGCTCTTCATTACTCCCTCTTGGATGGGGCCAGGGATAGGGTAGAAAGGTATGCCTTGGGCTTGGGGTGGGCTAGGAGTAGGGGGGGGTGGGGTGGGATTGGGTGGGGGGGAGATGGGTTGGTTCCAGGCATGTTGGTTGGGCTGGCGGGGGCACTGGCATTGTTGGGTGGCGAGGTAGCAGTGGGGGCACTGCCAGAGCTTGGTAGGTTGGGGAATGCTCCTTGGGACCCAATGGGAGGTGACTGAGCAGTGGTTCTGTTGGTTGGTGCTGGTTTCCTGTGTCCAGGATTTTCTGTGCAGCCTTCTGGCAGGGCAGCCAGGAGACAGCGTGGTGCTTATCACCACAGAGGATACACTTGGGTTTGCTCCTGTTGGGGCATTCCCTATGAACATGTTCTCCAGCACAGATGCTGCAGATGGTTTTCTCATTGGGCATTTGTTGGTATATGACCCAAACTGGTAGCATCGTAGCATTGGGTGATTGAGACAACCTTTCCATACTCACTTGATCAGGTGTGCATTTTTATGCCAAAACATTTCGGCCCGTTCTAAAAAACTTGGCCTCATCAGGGGTCTCGGATGAGCTTGGGGATTTGGTTGGCCGCATTCCTTTTAATTTGTAAGCATTGAGAACCCGGGGCACTTTTGGGGTTTTTCCTCAACAAGTTCATTAGCAGTATACTCACGCATGATGCTGTTGATGCGTGCCACGAACACAGAGCGCTGTGCCTGGAGGTTTTCAGGGGGAAAGGGAAGAAACCGTCATTGGTGGTTTGTCAAGAACATTTCTCTTTAGTAGGTGATAGTTCCCCTTCAAGGGGGAGCAGTGAAATGCCAGAATAGGGATCCCAAAAATATCACTGGTGCAACTGTGGCATTATGGTGCGGGCTAAATTTCTCTTTTTGGGGGTTTTTGTCACCCCGGGCACAGTCTGACTTTATATTAGGCATGGTGCCTGTTAGTTTAAACTGACTCAGGTAATATGCTGAAAAAAAAATTTCCTTTGGGTTTTACATCCTAAATGGGTGACTTATGAGGTCAGCCCTAAATAGCCTCCCTCGAGGAGGGAGGGGACGAGGCCCAAGGCAAAGATGGGCAGTTTTAAAAAACACCCCAGGCCCCGGATATTTAAAATGCCTTGTTTAAATCAGCCAAAAGGGGGTTTCCCAAAAAAAAGAAAACAGGAAAGTCAGAAAAGGGCAGCAGGTGAGGAAGTGTTCTGTGGATGGCCAGTGTAGTGGTTTGGGTGATAGGGTGGGAATGGTTGGGGAAGGATAAGGTGGGGGATGGATGGGGGGTGGGGGGAGCAAGCAGGCTAATCACCGCCTTGACCCTCTTGAAGGGATGGGGCTCAGTGACAGCAAACATGTTTTCCTCCGCTCAGGATAACTCAGGATAACCCGAAATATCTTGGCCACAGTGCAATGGGTGGGCGGCGAGTTCTCCTATCCCGGAGTCCTCGTTGGCCGCTTTTCGTCAAAACCAGGCCCTTCGAGGCTGGGTATTTCGTATCGTCTCGGTGTTACATGGCTCCACAGGTGGCCCTCCGCTAAAGCTCCGCGAGTCAACCCCATCAGTAATCATTCATTCAGTCAAGTCATTCAGTCCCAAAACAGTCCGTCATTCAGTCAGTCAGTCAGGGCATTTTAGTCCCAAATCAGTCAAGTCATTCAGTCCCAAATCAGACAAGTAACACCTAAAATCAAGTCAATAAAGTTATTCAGTCAAGTCAGTAAGTTTTAGTCAAGTCAGTAAGTTGTTTTTAGTCAAGTCAGTAGGTTATTCCCGTCAAGTCAGTAAGTTATTCAGTCAGATCCCGTAAGTCATTCAGTCAAGTGTAAGTTATTCATCAAGTCGTAAGTCATTCAGTCAAGTCAGTAAGTCATTCAGTCAGGCAGACGATAGCAACAGACAGACATATAAAGATCCCAAATTAAT
>WNWK01034186.1:0-20602 GCA_009830355.1 Cherax destructor | reverse complement strand
GACGAGTCTACCTCGGAAGAGGACTCCTCTACTACATCTGTACTAGAGGCTATGGCTGTGGAGGAGTCTTTAACCAAATCTGGATTTTCACTATGGCTGGGGGCTGGGTCTGGGTCAGCTCTAGGGCTGGGGACTGAGCTAGCTGATTTTTTTTTGTCTCCTGTGATTTTTTTCAGTGAGTGACTGTTTATTTTTGGGTCAATTGTTGTAGACTGGGCATTCTGTGTGTTAAACTTTACTCCTCTCCTATCTTCCCATGCTCTATATATACCGGGTAGACTATTCAATAGTTCCTCTTTTTTTTCATGCTTATTGTTTATTAACCTCCCGAGTGCTTTCCTAATATCTGACCATAGTTCCACATCCTTGTTGCAGATCCAGAAACACCTGTGTAGATAGATGTCATTTTTGGTTTCCGTGTTTATTCTTGAACATGTGACATGATGTTTTGAAAACCAAAGGTTGCATGTGATTTTGGATTATTTCCCAAGAGCCTTTTTACATGTCCCACAGGTATACTGTACTGCCATCCTGCCTGTATCCTATGTGCAACTGGGTACCACAAGAACCTGATTTTCACTTTACCTTTCTGCTCTGCACTCAGGTGTGGGTGGTATGAGGTCAGTGTATGGGTATGTGGGATGTACTGATTATGGAGACTTACTACACATTATATTATGGTTATAATAAGAACTACGAGCCCATTGGCACACAAAAATTCAATGATGATCTAGTTACCACTATTGAGACTGTACTCACAGACCAAGTGGGCAGGAAAAGAAAACATAAACCTTCCACTATAAATGACAATAAATACCAATGTAAATACTATAATGACCCACAGCTACGCAATCTAACACATGCAGCTAGGAGGATTGGTCAAGCACACCGTGAGTGTAGAACCCCAGACCTTCTCAGAACATTCCAAGCTGCACTAAAAAATGCAAGAAATAGAAAGCAAGAACTTAGGCAACACGAATGGGAACAATTAGTGGATTAAATAGGTCCACCCCTTTAAGTTTGGCTTGGAAAGGTATGTTGCTCATCCCTTTCCACTTGAAAAAGCAAATGACCTCATAAATGACTTGTCCAAAACATCCAGGCATAAAAACCTTCCATCTCATATTAGAAAAAACTTAGAGAGTGCTTCTGAAGAAATGTTGAAACTGATTAACTTTATAAGCCAAAATATTGATGAGTGATTGCCTCTTCAACGAGTATGAATTAGATAACGCATTAACTAAAGGTCGATCAACTGCTCCTGGAGAGGATGGTATAACCTATGATATTCTCAGAACTCTAAGGCACGTGCCTGATAATCCTTTGTTGGCACTGTATAATACCAGTTACATTGAGGAAGTTCTTCCTACTTCCTGGACCAATAGTCTCATTGTGCCTATCCTTAAGCCCCAACAGCCTGATACATTTAGACTGATCTCCTTAACTAGTTGTCTTTGTAAAACTTTTGAAAGAATGATACTTAACAGACTGTACCACAGAATAAGACACCAACTTTCCCCCTCCCTCTATGGATTCATGAAAGGTAAAAGTGTGGAGAACTGTATTTCCACCTTTCTCACTGCACACACCTCTAGTAGTTTTACCACATTTCTTTATCTAAAATCTGCATTTGATATCGCAAACAGAACCGTTATACTCCATGAACTAGCCAAAATGAATATTGGTGGTAGCCTACTGTAGTAGTTGTTGGTTAATCAAAGATAGAGTAACAATAACAATGTACTCTCTATGGCCGCTCCATAACAACAACGACAATAACAAAACAATTATAAATGACTGAACCAAACAAACATAGTATTTAATCCTCCTACTGCTCCAAACCCCTTACATTCCTCCTTTTCTAAATTACATTATATCATCCAACTTATAAATCCAACCTATCTGGAGGTTTGACAACTCTGCTGGAACGCCGGAGAATTGGAGGGTTTGCACTGTCCTGAGGTGCCTCCTCTTCTCTCACCCGGCTGGTTTCCTTATCAAACCTCCCGGGAGGTTCTTCCTGCATGCTAACCTGCTCTTTAAGTTTATTACCATTATTATCTGTTGTGGGCAGTTCCTCTAAACCGCTCCTTACTGCTTCTGGTACTGTTGGAATCAGTGGTTGCTCTCCACTCATAAACCTTGGCATGAGCTGACCTATATGCCTTTTCCATATCATGTTACCAAACCCTCTAATTAACACTTTGTAATTCCTAACCCCTAATACCTCCACAATTTTTCCTTCTACCCAAGGGTCACCTGTTCCAAAGTTCCTTGCATACACAGCATCATTAACTTTAAATTGCTTCACCACTCCTTGAAGGTCACCAGCAGGCATGTTAGGCAATGAATTGTCCTCTTTAACATGATATTTGACAGCCGATACAGGGACTTTGAAATTCCTATGAAACATCATTTCTGCTGGTGTCTTATTAGTGGAGGAATGAACAGTTTTTCTATGGTTATATAAGAACCTACATAATCTGGTATTGAGAGAACCTTTTGTAAACTTGTGTATGCCATGCTGTATAACCCTTGTGGTTTAGCACTTCTTTTGATTATAATAATAATGTAAACTTGTGTAAACCTTCCTTCAATGTCCTTACCGCCCTCTCCGCCAGACCATTTGATGATGGATGGTATGGGGCTGGAGTAACATGTTCAATACTATTCTTACTAAAGAAGGCTTCCAGCTCTTGTGATACAAAGTAAGCCGCATTATCTGACACAACTATGTCTGGTAACCCAAAATTACAAAAGGATTTCCTCAGTAACTCAGTAGTAACTGTGGATGTCATGGAACTAGTTACTTGCACATCTAAAAATTTTGAAAAGGAATCCACAATTACCAAAAATATTTGCCCTCAACTGGACCTGCATAGTCTATATGCACTCTAGACCATGGTTTCCCAGTGCTGGGCCAAGATAGAACAGGAGATGAAATTGGCTTAAAATTCTGAAAACAAATGGGACAACTCTTTGTCACTTCTGCAATATCTTGGTCCATCTTTGGCCACCAGACCCACTGCCTAGCTTCTGCTTTCATAGCATTGATACCATTATGACCTATATGCAGATGCTCCAATACCTTACATCTCAATTTTACAGGCACTACCACTCAATTCCTATACAATAATACATTATCATGAACAGTCAGATCTGATTTGACTGAATTATAATCAGATAAAAATACACTGTTTTTACACCATCCATATTTAACATTATTTACTACTTGGGATAATACAGCATCTATCCCAGTTTCCTCTTTGATTTTGTCAAATGATAAGTGTTTGAAATCGAGGGACTCTACTAATCTCATATATTCAGAAGGTGTACCTGACTCTAAGCTGTGATCTTCAATAGGTAATCTACTAAATGCATCTGCAATAACATTTTCCTTGCCAGCCTTGAATGACAATTCATAATCATACTGAGCTAATAACAGAGCCCAACGCTGAATTCTTGCATTTGCATTTACTGGAATATGTTTCCCTTTTCCAAACAACCCTAGCAATGGTTTATGATCTGTACGAGCAACAAACTTTCTCCCTAGCAAAAAATATCTGAATTTCTTAACAGCATACACCAAAGCTAGACGATCTTTATCAAGTTGAGAATAATTCTGTTCTGCTGGAGAAAGTTTCTTACTAGCAAAATACACAGGTTTTTCCTGGCCATTTACTACCTGGATTAACACACATCCAACACCCACAGAAGAAGCATCAACTTCAATTATTAATGGATGCTCTCCTAATTGTTTTTTAATCCTTTGAACAGCTTCCTCTTCCACTGAAGACCACTCAAATGTAGCCCCCATTTTTAACAAATCATACAGTGGTGCCAAAATTAAAGAAAAGTTCTTAATAAATTTACAATAATAAGTCACCATCCCCACAAAGGACTGAACTTCTCCTATGGACGTAGGTGAAGGTAAATTCACAAAGAGCCTCCACCTTCTGAGAAGAAGGTTTAATACCTTCCCCTGAAATTTCATACCCCAGATATTCAATAGATCTGGCTTTCAACACTGACTTATCCTTATTCAGTACTACATTATGCTCTTGTAAAATACTCAACACCTGCCTGAGTCTGACATCATGCTCAACTTCTGTCGCACCACATATTATGATATCATCTAAATAGGATGCAACCCCATCCAGGTTAACAAACAATTGGGAAATAAATTTCTGGAAAATACAGGAGATGAGGAAATTCCAAACGGTAATCTCTTATATTTAAAAAATCCCCTGTGGGTATTAATTACTAAAAGATGTTGGCTCCTCTCATCTACAGGTATCTGTAAATAAGCATCCTTTAAATCTAATTTTGTAAATATTTTACCTTTACCCACTACAGACAATAATTCCTCAATCCTGGATAAAGGATATCTTTCACAATGAATTTGTTGATTTACATATTTAAAATCCCCACATATTCTCATAGACTTAGACACAGCCTTTAATACTGGTACAATAGGAACAGACCATTCACTATGCAAAATAGGCTCAATAATGCCTTTCTGCACTAATTTTTCTAATTCTTTCTCAATCATCTCTTTGTGAAAAAAATGGTACTGACCTTGCTTTCACAAACTTAGGAACAGCATCACTTTTCACATGAATTTTGGCCACGATGCTGGAGATAGGTTTACTAGAATCTACCCTAAAATTATCTAACATTTCTTCAGCACTGTCTAGTTTGTTAATTTTGGTAGATTCATCCAATCCAGCAAGGTAAATCCCTACTTTTTCATGAGGTCTTTCCCACACAAGTTACTATTATTGGATCTCACTACATAAAACACTTGTGACACCTCTAAGTTATTATATCTTACCGGCAAAACCACCTGTCCCAGAAGGTTTATTTTAGAATTATCATATGCATTTACCCTCCTAGAACATGGCTCAATGTGCCCCTTTACTGCCTCTACCCAGTCTTTGGATAAAGTCGAGATGGACGCCCCACTGTCAATCTCAAAAGGTACCTTTTTATTGTTAATGATAAACCCATATTTCTCTGCCTTCATGGAAAACACTCTATCCTCTATCGTCACTTCCTCATCCACTGAACTATCACCGCCATCCAGCACCTTAATTGACTTTGTTCTAGGATATCTCGGTGACTGCTGTATCCTTGCTGTCCTGTTTTTGTCAATACTCGAATTTGATACAGCCGTAGGAGACACTTTTGAAAATTTCTCTCTACACACTCTTCTCAAGTGGCCTTTCTTATCACACTTATTACAGAAAAAGTTTTTAAACCTACAAATACTACTACTGTGCTGGAACCCACAATGTTTACATTTCACAGCATTAATCACTTGTACCGCAGGAGCAGAGTTCTGATCTGTAACAAATGCCTGTTCCAAGTTCAAAAGTTTGTCAAATAGTTTTGCAGACTGCACACTTTGCAAATCCAAATTTTCTGCAACTAGGTGAGGAAAATACACTTCACCCACCACCGCCATAAACAACTGGTCCCTCACTCTGGGGTCAAACTTTCCCCCAAAGGTACAGTTCACAGCCAACACTTTTAAATCTGTATATAATTCATGCAAGGACTCACCCTGTCGTTTCTTCCTCTGCTGAAAAGCCAACAAACTGCGGTGGTAGGCTGGTTTCACTGCATAATAACTTTTCAGTGCCACGACCAAGTCATCGTAACTCTTCGTGTGTGGTAAATCTGGTGCACACACATTACCTAAAACACTAAGTTTCTGATCCCAGTGACACTACCAAGAAATTCCTCTTGTTATCTTGCTCTTTAATTCCTAAGTGAGCGAAATTGGCTTCCAACAAGCTTAGTTAAAGCTCCAAAGAAATCTTACATGGGTCGAAAGGTTCCAACCTTCCTTGTGATGCCATCGCCACTTGTTGCTGCTGATGTAGATTCTTAATAATCACCGCTCTGCTGCCAATATCCCTACTACTTCAGGCCACATTGGCCCACTATCCTTGGCTCTGATGATCCCATCCTTGTCGCCACTGTAGTGGTTGTAGGTTAATCAAAGATAGAATAACAATAACGATGTACTCTCTATGGCCGCTCCATAACAACAACAACAATAACAAAACAATTATAAATGACTGAACCAAACAAACAGTATTTAATCCTCCTACTGCTCCCAACCCCTTACACCTACTCTGCTGGATAATAGGATACCTGTCAAATAGAGTATCTCAGTTCCATGCTATTTAATGTTCTGATTAATGCTCTCCTAAATGCTCTACCTGCCTCACCTAAACATATAGCTGTAAGCTATGCTGATGACATCATGATCCATACAACAGGGCATAAAAAGATGAGTACCATTCTTAATGAAGTTCAAGCAATTTGTAATCGACTAGGCCTCGTAATATCTTCCTCTAAAACAAACGACATCCCCCACCCATCTATTTGCAGGGTGAAAACATTAGCTACGTTAAAACTTACAGATATCTTGGTGTAGATGTACCCTTTAACAAATCCACTATACCACAACTAAATAAGAAATGCAAAGATAGACTAAATGCTCTTAAAGCTGTTGCTGGCTACAACCCCAACTATGGTGCTAATGTGAGAATGATGTACATAGCCTATGTTAGGTCCTTAATTGATTATGCTGCTCCCATGTTGATATTAGCTAGAGAAAGTTCTCTCCGACCCTTGGAGTTAATGCAAAATGAAGCTCTCAGAATTATTCTTGGCTGTCCCAAAACTACAAAGGTTCTTAATATGAGGAAGGAGCTTGGTATTTCTAGTATCAGTGATAGGATTGTTGAGGTTAACACTGTACTTGGTATTAGAATGCTAAGAAATGAACCAGACACTGTTACAATGAATCTTACTAAATGTCTAGAAGTAAATACACATAGATCTAAATGGATTGTGAAAACGTGAAATTACATTAAATTTTATAACCTGCATGAACTGTATCACTGTAGACAACAAGAGCATTTCAGCCCTCTATGGAAGATGTGTTCATTTAATATCACATACCTGCAAGTCCCTTCCAAGAAGCTCATTGTTAGTAATCCCTTCCTTAAATCACTTGTTAAAGCAACTTATCAAGAAAAAATTTCTCGCCTAGCTGGTAGTAATAAGTTATCCCAAGTTATATACACTGAGGAGTCTTCTGGCAGGGCTGCATCTGCTCTTGTTGCCACCTCCCTAGTTAAGAACGATAATAAATTTGTTGAACTAGGCATAAGAATTAACAACTGGGCGTCTACACTGCAAACTATCTCCTTGAAGTCGAACTACACAATCACATCCCTGACATCATCCTTCTAAATGAGACAGTTGCGAGAGCAGACCAACATATAAAGATACGTGGTTACTCTACTGTCGAGAAATCGAGAGGGTCATTTAATGAAGTAGCAGTCCTAGTGAAACTAGGATATGCATTTCGTAACATCCACATTGACGAAGACAGCATTATAACAATAGTCAGTTAATAACTGGAACTGGATATTTTCATCCATTTTCCTACACCAGATACTGAGTAGAAATGTTCCAATAATCCTGGCAGGAGATTATAATGCCCATCACCCCGCACTCTTCAACTGCGGCGCCGGCCATCCACTGGGTGACCTAAAGGAAAAACAATTATTTAATATAATGACAGCAAAAAATCTATTATTCCAAGGCACATTCTTTAAGTCATATGTAGGCCCTCACCAGGAGACACCTAATATAGTCTTAACTAACAGAGATTGTGACCTATACCATTGCAGAGTCTCCCCTGGAGGAAACATAGGATCAGACCACATCCCTGTTATAATAACACTACAGGCATCGCCCTTTAGAATATCCACTCCTCCGAAGCCGAACCTAAAAACTCTAGGATTTGACCCCTTCAGGGACTACCTATGCAATGACCTTACTGTTTCGATTGAGAACCAGCCTTCAACTGCAATTTTTTTTTTATTTAAAAGACATGCTTACAAAAAACAGGATATATCTGCTAATATGCAACTAGACCGTACTAAACACAATACAGCAATCTTGAACTACAACATACAATATCTGATTTACATTCACAATCACTGTTTCACCATTATCCTCTGCCTTAGAAAACTATTGCATTACACATTTTAATACTGTTAAACATACTACACTATACTACTATACTCACAATATACATATGCAAGCTAAATACTCCTAACACTAACATATCATAACGGATTGCTCTTCCTCCAACAAATATACTTATGTTGTTCCAGCTTCACCATTAGCCATTTAATGACCCAAGGAACTATGTTCCTGTCTATTTTGCAACTAATAACATCTTAAAACATTATTATATAGACACCAAAGAAAATATGTTCCTACCCATTACATATAATCTAACTACAGACATACTTAAGCCTGCAAAAACTTTGTACATTTCACAAAAATATATAAACATCAGCAATGCAATTGTAAAATTCATTCACAAAATCCAAAGTTTAATCTCCGAGTTACATCATAAAAAAACTTCTTATCATAACTCCATTATGTACCTTTCTCCAACAACACATAATGAAACGGGATTCTCTCCTATACTTTTCACATACTGACACTATTATATTAACACATTTCCAACCGGTACATACAATATCTCCTTTTACTGTAATTTATGTACGCTCACTTCTCATCCATACTTACATACTGTACATTTCAGTATCACACAACACTAAGTAACTATTTCATACACCAAAAACATTAAAACCACACTTATGATTTACCGAACATTGTAGACAACGTCCAACAATATTGTGTATATATAATCACTCTTTCCTTTAGATATTACAGATCAAAACACATATAGGATTGCTCTCCGCTCTTACTACGGCTCATACCTGAACCTCAATCTCCAAATGTGCTTGAACCCCCCCTCCCCTTTTCCACCTGCTAAGGCTATCCGAAACTGTGTCATCACACAGTACACACAAAGCACACAAAAAGGTGATCCTGAACATCTCGACTGCTCCAATAAATTAATCACCAAGTCAATTAATACCTAAAATCTTACTACTATATACTTACTATATGAACATAAGATGTAATACACAAGTAAACCCTATCCACATGACAAAATTAAACACCATATATGCATGACAAAATATTCTTCTTAAAACACAGTATCAAAAAACGTGCCCTACACTTTAATGCTATGACTACTTTACACATATTCGTATTAGTCACCAGTGAAAATTTTCTTTATACATGTTACCAAGCTGTGTCAAAGCTTCACATACAACAGTCTAAATCTCCTATTCATTCATCAAGAAAATTCCACCACGTCGTCCATAGGAAAACCACCTCTATATTTCCCCACGTCCCACAACACTACCCCCCCCCTTCCTTTTGTCCTTCAGTCCAGTACACAGTCACACCCTCTCCAACCATATGCACCCATAATTTTGTCACTCGTCCCCCGTATACAAAAACGTATGAAACAAGTCCTCCGTCTCATTCACATGCACCACACACACCATCTATGATGCTAACACACTCACCCCACCTCACATGCACCCTGTCTCACACCACAACCTTCCCCTCTATAAATCCCCCCTCTGAGACCAGTCCTTCCATTTAGCTATGCATCCCCCCACCTCCAACAACTTTCCTATTGTCATGTTCCTGTAACATTCAGGAAAAAACCGATCCCACCTATCCCCATACAAAACTCGATTCCTACATTTCGACCTATACATTATAGCTGTTATAGCATTCATCCGTATCCCTCCCTTTTCCTCTCTCAAAATCCACGAAACATACACATAATCTATTGCCAGATACATGAGAGCCCGTCTTACGTCCTCACTCACGCCTCCTATGTCCAAACTCAGAACCCTCAAAGCATTAATCCCTCCCCTCCCCCATCAAACGTATAACCTCACCCAACCATTTCCATACAGCCTCTAAATGCCCACAAAAATATACCACATGATAAGCTGACTCTTCCTCCCCACACCTACCACAATTTGCAGCCGCCACCAATCCCATCTTAAACAGCAGAGCTTTCGATGCTAACACCCCATGCAAAAATCTGAAAATCACCTCCCTCACCCTTGCTTTCATCCTCAAATGTTGTAATCCTCCCCAGATTCCTTTCCAATTATATACAGGAAACACTGCTTCCCCCTCCACCTCTTCCAGCCCCACCCCCACCCTAACCAATGCACTAGTTATGACTCGCCATGGATCCCTCACCCCCATTATACTGCGCAACATATCCCCGCACCTTACCAGATCCTTCCCTCCCCACCAGCTCTCCAATTCTGTCATAACCCTCCCCACCCTTCATCCCCTATCCCCTCCCTTCTGCACGTAACAATATTTGACATACACACTCATGAGATGAACCTCTATATTTATTAGCCCTAGACCCCCCAACCTCACCTTTTGCATGACCACCCCCTTTCTTAACCAATGTCTCCCATACCCCCCCACATACCTTAGAACTTTCCTCTCCAACTCCCTCACATCCCCTTTTAACATTGGAAAGACCACTGCCACGTGCCATAACCTGCTGTACACTAAAGTATTTATT
Organism: Cherax destructor; assembly: GCA_009830355.1. Taxonomy (NCBI): domain Eukaryota; kingdom Metazoa; phylum Arthropoda; class Malacostraca; order Decapoda; family Parastacidae; genus Cherax; species Cherax destructor. Next base: position 10,083 of record WNWK01034186.1, on the reverse strand, counting down.
ACGATTACTCACTGCTGAAGAGTTAAATCCCCTGTCCTCCACCCTCCTTAAAGCCCCCCCCCTACTACCTCCTCAGCATTTACCCTCCTTGCCTCTCTTAAATCATTAATAAATATAATTTTACATATCTTTAACCTTTCTACAATTGTCCACCCATACCTCAACCCTATGCCTCCCCACCCATGACCCTACCTCCAATAAATTAGACTTGGCCCCGTTTAAAGACATCTCTGTCGCTTTCCCAAAAATCCTGAGAATCCTACCCACATTTTGTAAACCCTCCTCTCCCCGCACCAAAACAGTGGTATCGTCAACATATCCCACAAGGCCAGACCTGCTTCCCAACTCCCCTCCCTCCTCCCACACTCCCTCCTCAATCAACCTATATAAGGGGTTCTGCAAGCACGCAAAGAGAATTTGTGACAAGGGGCACCCCTGCCGCAATCCCTTCCCCATGCATACTTCCCCTCCCACCAAACCATTTACCTGCACCCTCACTCTTGCATTCTTATACGTCTCAGCCCAACGAACTATCTCCTCATCAAAACCTTGCTTTCGCATTATTCTCCATAACATGTCCCTGTCCACACTATCATACGCTGCCTGCCAGTCCAAGGCTAATGCACCCCCACCACATCTACTCTCTATAAAATCTCTTATCCTCGCATGCCCCTGATACATACTCCGTCCTGGTATGCCATATTGCCCAGCCTCAATTACTCGCCCTATCAACCCTTTCATTCGGTTGCCCAGCACCTTAGCAAAGATCTTATAATCTACACACATCATCGATAAAGGTCTATACTCTCGTATTGTTTCCCCTGCCCCACCCTTTTTAACCAGTACTATTACCCCAGTACTCTGAGTCACACCTATACATTCCGACATTTTCATACTATTTAACAAACGCACCAAACACTCTTTCAAGACCCCCCAATGAGTCACATAAAAATCATTAGGGATACCATCCAACCCCAGTGACTTCCTTTTGCTCAAACTTTGTACAGTAGTTCACACCTCCTTCTCACTTATCTCCCCCCCCCATACTTTCCCTATCTTCCACCCCTAACACCTGCACTATACCCTCTTCAATAACATCCCTCTCTGGTCCCCCCCACCTCCCATCCTTTCGCCAATGACACTCAAACCACTTCCTAAGGTATAAACTCATAGCCTCCATCAACTTCATTTTCTGCCCCTTGACATACCCCTCTACATCCTCCCCCACCACCATTCCCATCACAATCATTCCCTTCCGTCTCTTATGAAAAAACCTCAAAACACCAGCCGATGGTTTATCGCCCCATAATACGACCTCCATACCCCGCACATACGTACTGCATCAAAACATGCATTTTGTATTTCTCTCAACCTCCCTTTCAACGTGGCCAACTCAGCCACCTGTGATAATCTACCCCCTTCATAACAAAACCCCAACTGCCCATCCAAACATTTCTGTAACCCATACCTCCATTGCATTTCCTCCCTTCCCCTGACCTTATAAAAATCCCTTATGGTTCTGCGTATTGCTCCCACCACTGCACCACATCCCCATCCCCTTCCAACATCCATTTTTCCCACATGTTCCCCCACCACCCAGCAAAAAAGTCCCTACCCTCCAAGAGCTGTACATTCAGTTTCCAATGGCCCGGATACCATTTAACTATCCCCTCCCAACCAACCTCCATCAATACTCCCCTATGATCAGAAAAACCCACATCTATATATTTAACTTCTCCCACGTTCACCACCCCTGACACATATATTCTGTCCAAACAAGCAGCGTAACCCCGTCTAACAAATGTGTAATCCACCCTCCATCCACCACCCACCACATCAACCACCCCCGCACTTCCCAACACGTCCCTCAAAAATGTTAACACACACCCTGCCCCTCGTGGTTCCACGTCCTTCTTCCTGATAATACAATTCCAATCTCCCCCAATTACTGTAACCTCAGCTAAGCCTCCCATGAAATATACTAAGTGTTCCCTTACAAACTCTTCTTTAAGTCTCCTGTTGCTAACAGCCGGCTTCAACATTACTTCTGCCAGCTGTGAGTCTTCCATTGTAACAGATATATCATCAGACCATTTCCCAAGGCTAACCTCACTAGATATAGGAAATACTATCCTTCCTGGTGGAATATTCAAACGGAAACGTTTTAATGTTCCCCCTGAGCAACATGATGACTTTGTTGCACATGTGACTGACTGGTATAATTCCTATGAGTGTTTCTCTGTTGAGACCTTTAACAATGACCTTGTGAGCAGTATTCAGAACTACTTAGAGCCGCCTCAAAAACCTCCTGGAACTCTTAACCCAACCAACTTCCATAACAATCATACCTCCTATAATACCCATACTTATTACAATGATCCTAAACTTCGAACATTAAAACGGACTGCTCGCAGACGAGGCCTAGCCTATAGAAAACGTCATACCACTGAAATGCTGAGGCTCTTTCAAACTGCCCTTGCTGCTGCCAGAGAGCGTATGCTCAGCAAGGAAGATGACTGTAACATTCCTTTCACTAACTTCGAACTTGATGCAGCATTAACTAAGGGCAACTCCACGTCGCCTGGGAAGGATGGTATTACTTACAACATACTCAGATTGCTGTGTCGAGTATCAGGTAATCCTTTACATGAGCTATGTAACTGGGGAGCTCCCTAAATCTTGGACCAACAGCCTCATCATTCCCATTCCTACGCCCAATCAACAAAATGCATTTCGCCCAATATCTTTTCCTAGTTGCTTGTGTAAAACATTCGAGAGGATTATTCTTAATCGTCTCATGTACAGAATCAAACAATTTTTGTCTCCTCGGTTGCATGGTTTCATGCATGGAAGGAGTGTGCATCATTGCATAGCCACCTTTCTCACCCTGCATACTGACAGCTCATACACTACCTTCCTTGACCTTAAATCTGCTTTTGATGTAGCCAACCAGCAAGTGCCCGCAATGCACAGCATATTAGGGGCTTTTGGTATGTACATCTCATTAATAACTATGTTTCTTGTCTACCATGTATCATTGTACCATGTATCAATAAAGTATTATCTATTATCAATTATCAATTATCAAGTAATCATTAGTGAACTTGCCAGAATGGATGTTGGAGGATGGCTTCTCCGCTGGATTAAAGGCTACCTGTCCAACAGAAAGTTTTCTGTGTTGTTCCAAGTGCATAGAAATATAACTAAAGACTTTGAATTGGGAACCCCACAGGAAGGTGTGCTCAGTCCCACCCTATTCCTAATAAATATATTAAACTTAAACTTAACTGCAATAGATGAGGCGATCAGCTCCCTCCACGATAGAATCACTGAGACCACCTAGGCATGCTGCGAACTAACAACATCAAAGACCTACCAGCAGTATAAACCAACGAGAGAGATTAAGGACAGCATGAATAATTACCAAGCTGAATGTAGAAGATACCCCCAAACGGGACAGCCCACAAGGGCTGTACTGCAGAGCCCGAGTAGAGAATTAATCACAATAATCGCCCAGCATAAAAGAGAAATATGGAAATATCTTGTCCTGCAGGCTAATTAATACAAACTCCATCTGGAACAGTTTTGGAGTAAGATCCGCCGACTACTGGGGGCTAAACACACACTCACTCAACTCCTTACACACTTTTTCATCGACGTAGACGGTAAGGAAGTGACTACCCTTATCGAGGACCCACAGGACCAAGCCAATTTGATGTGTGAAATGTGGGAGAAAATTCTCTCACACAATGATAGTAGAAGATTCAACAATAATCACTACCAGTGGGTTAACCAATGGAGGGACGACAACCGGCGGACTTCCTCCCAATACCATATACTGATATACCTACCCTTGAAATCGAACACCCCCCTCGCTAGACCAATTACCCTCAAGGAGATGTGCCAAGTGATAGGCAGAATGAGAAATAAGGCACTAGGCTCCTTAGGCATAACAGCAAAACAAAGTACCTACCCCACAACTGCAAGATGTCTCTGGTTAATATCTACAACGCCATCTTGGCGTCTGGACACTTTCCCGTGGCACTTAAGACAGCGAGGATGATATTCATTGCAAAACCCAACAAAGACAAGTGCAAACCGGAAAACTATAGACCTATCTCCTTACTGGAAGTCAATGGCAAAGTCTTTGAAAAAATAATCTCTAATAGACTGAACTACTAAATGGAGTTCAACCACCTCTTCACTGAAAAGCAGTTTGGCTTCAGGACTTACCGAGGAACCCAACACGCTATCAATATCATCTTCGATGCGGTAATAGCCTGAAAAAAACAGGATAATTTGGCTCTAATTGCAACTAGAGATGTACACAAAGCCTTCGACAGCCTGTGGCATGATGGCCTCATATTCAAACTTGCCGACCTTCCGGATCACAGCTGGACCTTTCTCAGGCTCATATACAACTTCTTATCAGGAAGAAGCATCATCCCCATCTTTAACGGCAAGTCGGCAGAACCTTTCACACCGACAGCTGAAGTGCCACAGAGCTAGTGCCTCAGCCCCATACTCTTTAATATATATGTAAACGATCTTCCCCAATCGGAATTCGACGATACCATCATCACCCAATTTGCTGACTATGTTTGCTGACTATGTAGTATCTTCCACCCCCCAAATGAATGAGGAACTACGAAGAACATCCAACTGGGAGAAGAAATGGAAAATCACGACTAATCCAGAGAAAGTCCTCATCAGCTCCATCGGTTGCTTTGCATCAACTATTGACGATAAAGAAGGTATCTCCATCAGAGGTACACCTATCATTATCAGAAACCCGAATAAGATCCTGGGATATGAGATCGACAGATTACTCCACTCCACATCTCACATCTCCAAAAAAGTGAACTTAGCAAAAGTCCGCCTCAGCCAACTATCCAGGTTTAACGAAGCTCCTCCCACATCAAGAAGCCAATTTACAAGATGATGATAAGACCTTTGCTTGAATATCCTTGCGTGCCCATGTCACTTTATTATGGGCACCAGGTGGAGAGACAGAATCAGGATGGAAGATCTTTACATCCAACATGGGATCGATGAAATAAATATCAGGCTAGATAAACTAAAAAAGAGACAACTATACGACATGCAAGAATTCTATATACCTGACAGAGAAAACACTCCTCAACCAACAACACCACCGACTACATCATCAACGAACTTCCCTACAGACTCCAAAGGATGACCCTTCAACAAAGAGTCAAGCGCTTCATTCACAAGTACTTATCGAGACCAATGATCCCGAGTGATCTCCCAAAAGAGATAGAAGATTGGGTACCACCTGAACCATTCTATGTCCACCAAGGATAATAACACCCCAATTTATGGAGACTTTACTTCAAACAATCTACGGATTACAACTAACCTTGTATCATCTGCAAACAGCCGACACAGGACACCACCTCAGAAACAGCTACGCCGACCAATAACTGCAGGAAAGCAACTAAACTCCCATCAGGTGCCCTGCAACCACCACCTTCATTTAACAAGCGCTCTACAACCAACCTCTTGCACGAAAAAAAATAGCAACTCGGCAACATTCAAGTATACAGCTGGTATAAATGATGATTCTCTTCAAATCGCTTGTTCTCTCTAGGCTGGAATATTGCTGTACACTAATGGCCCCCTTCAAGGCTGGCGACATTGCTGACCTGGAGAGTGTACAAAGAACTTTTACAGCACACATAAGTACGATAAGGCACCTAAATTACTGGGAACAGTTGACGGTCTTTGATCTGTATTCCCTGGAACGCAGGCGAGAGAGATACATAATAATATACACTTAGAAAATCCTAGAGCGATTAGTACCAAACTTGCACACGAAAATCACTCCCTATGAAAGCAAAAGACTTGGCAGGAGATGCAACATTCCCCCAATGAAGAGCAGAGGCGCCACGAGTACACTGAGAGACAACACAATAAGTGTCTGGGGCCCAAGACTGTTCAACTGCTTCCCAGCATACATAAGGGGGATTACCAATAGACCCTGGCTGTCTTCAAGAAGGCACTGGACAGGCACCTAAAGTCAGTACCTGACCAACCAGGCTGTGGTTCGTACGTCAGTCTGCATGCAGCCAGCTGTAACAGCCTGGTTGATCAGACCCTGATCCACCATGAAGTCTGGTCTCAGACCAAACTGCAGGAGCGTTGACCCCCAAAACCCTCTTCAGGTAAACTCCAGGTAAACTGTGTGCAGTTGATGGGTAGTGGGGTATACCCCATTCTATGAATTTTATGTATTCACACACACACACACACACACACACACACACACAGGTTGTTTCAGAGAGGGAACACAGAAACAAGGGGACACAACTGGAAGCTGAAGACTCAGATGAGTCAAAGGGATGTCAGGAAACATTTCTTCAGCCACAGAGTAGTCAGGAAGTGGAATGGACTAGAGAAAGATATAGTGGAGGCAGGAACCATACATAGTTTTAAGACAAGGTATGATAAAGCTCATGGAGCAGGGAGAGCAGAGACCCAGTAGCAGACAGCGAAGAGGCGGGGCCAGGAGCTGAGTATCGACCCCTGCAACCACAATTAGGTGAGTACAATTAGGTGAGTACACAGCCCCGGTGGCCTAGTGGTAAAGCTCTCGCTTCACGCACGGAGGGCCCGGGTTCTATTCCCGGTGGGGCGGAAACATTTCGAAGTGTTTCCTTACACACACACACTCACACACATACATACAACAGGCCTAGTGTCAAATCGACATGTGCCTAGGACAAAATGGTAACTAACTAACATGATACATAAGCAGAGGTATGATAAAGCTCATGGCGCAGGGAGAGTGACCCAGTAGCGGCCAGTGAAGAGGCGGGGCCAGGAGCTATGAATCGAGCCCTGCAACCACAACTAGGTTGCAGGGCACACACACACACGTATTAAAACGCTCCAAAGTGTTAGGCCACTTACCTTTATTATCCCACCTCCCCTCCCACACCCATCCTTTTCCTATATTTCCATCTTTATCCATCTTTCTTCCTTTCCCATCTTACCAAAGCTCTGGTAATTCAAGCTCAATTATTATAATCAAAAGAAGCGCTAAACCACAAGGGTTATACAGCAATTCAAGCTCAAGCTTAAGTACTTATACAATAAACGTTACTTCTTATGTTTTGTACTTTAACTGCTTTCATGTATTACATTACCTACTAATATTATAAAACCTTTATTAGCATCATCATCGTCGTCATCATCGTCATCATCATCATCAATCATCATCAATCATCATCAATCATCATCAATCATCATCAATCATCATCATCAATCATCATCAATCATCATCATCATCATCATCCCTCATCATCAAGGCATGAAGCACCCCAATATTTTTTGGGCATTGTTGGGTTATTCAAGGCTAAATCATCATCACTTCTCACCATTTCATATATAATAATGTGTTTAATATAGCCACTGGTGAAAAAATACGTATATATAAAGATATATTTAAATATAATTTTTTATTTAAACGTTGAATATTTGTGCATTTTGTTTTTATGGGTTAATAGGGGATGTTAAGGCTTCCTTCAAGGAGACTTAATATATGTATGTGGTAGAGAAAGTGGCACCCGTGTGAGGGCGCGGTGACTGGCAGGCAATGGACCGCCTTCATAACAGCACCACATACTTCTCAGTCCTTTATACAACACGTGTATTCGCCTATTTGTACTCACTTATATGTGGTTGCAGGGGTCGAATCTCAGCTCCTGGCCCCCGCCCCTTCGTTGGCCACTACTGGGTTCGCTCTCCTGGTTTCGAGAACCTTATCGTATCTTTTTATAAAGCTCTGTATGGATCCTGCCTCTATCACTCCGCTTTCCAGGTCGTTCCTTTCCCTTCCTGACAACTAAGGCTGCTACTTCCTAACATCCCTGTGACTCATCTGTGTTTTCATCTTCCTGCTGTGCCCCCATTCCTGTTTCCTGTCTTTCGAACAATCTGTCCCATCACACATTAGATTAAGATTATTTTATTTATCTGTAAAGATTACAATGTGTGGTTTACATTTAGAAGACAATAATTACAAAGATGACCATTAGCATGCCTAGCATGCCTGGGTATGCTAGGCATTTCGGGCAGACTTAATACTAGTTCTTAATCTATATTACAAATTACATACATATGAATACAAATTTCAAATGATTAAATAGATTTACAATAGTGAGGTAGTTCAGAATAATTAGATTGTAAAATTAGTGATAAGAATGGTTTTGTCTTGGCATGTTACATAGTTTCTATTAAAGCTCCTATATTGGAGTATATCAAGCAAACTTTAGACTAGTTTGAGATTTATTAGACAATAGCTATATTCGGGATTTTGTGTTTACTGTCCTTTGGGTCAGTGTTGGATTACTCCTTCATGATAAAGTTGATATGTTAGCCAAGAAGAATACCCAGAAGGAGAATGTAGAATATAACTTTGGTATGTCTGTGTCTAGCATTAGGAATAATAATAGGAGAGAAGTAAATAATGAAAATGATTGTTATAGGAATGCAGTTAGAAATCTGAGTAGATCTATAACCCAATATGATAACATGAACGTAGATAAGTATGTTTATGGAGCAACTTGCAATGTGAACAGACTGACTGATGTTGTAGTGGCCAGGCTTAGGCTTGGTTACAAGTATTTCTGGCAGTTTGGGAAACACATAGATGATGATCAAACTAAATGCAAATTATGTGGTCAGGCATGTGGTCACTGTCTTGAACACTATGTGCTTAATTGTCCACTTATTGAGGAATATAGAGATAGACAGTATAATAACCTATGTGACATGTCAAGATATCTTATTAATGAAAATAAGATACCAGATATACTAAGCAAATTTCCTAAGTTTGCTTGTAACAGATTCGTGAACTGTAGATATGTAGATATAAATCCAAATGTACACCTGTTAACCCTTTTGGGGCCTATTACCTGGGCCTTTTGTGTATCCATATACTCTTGCGCTACCGTCCACAGGATGGATATGGGGTGCACAATAAACTAGCAAAATCTGAATCTGTCGCTGTCCACTCTGCCAGTTCCTCTCAGTATTTTGTACATTGTTATCATATCATCCTACTTTCCTCTGATGTCATCAGGCTTAACTTCCTTTATCTCTCCTCAGAGTACATACCCCTTAGCTCCAGTACTAATCTGGTTGAAAACCTCGGTACTTTGTCTAGTTTCTTGACATGCTTGATTAGGTGAGGGGTTTCACACTTGTGCTGCATACTCCAATAGGGCCCTGACAGTGTCGTGAATGACTCCTTGCTTAGGGTCCTGAAAATTAATCTTAAATTTGCCAGACGCATGTTATGTGCTCATGTTGATGTGCTCCTCAGGCGATATACAGTGTTCACCCCAAAGTCCTCTTTGAGTCCTTTTTGCAGCCTTTACCTTCCTCCTAGCCTGTACTCCGCTTGCTGTTTTATCTATTCCTAATTATCATAGCTTTGCATTTGCTGGGTTAAATTCTAGTAGTCACTTGTCAGACCGGGCCTGCATCTTGCCATTTGTAGTCTTTCAGAGCCCTCACCCGTTTGCATTCTCCTCATTAGTTTCACATCATCTGCGAACAGGGATACCACTGACTATCCCTTCCATCATGTCATCCATATACACAAGAAATAGTACCAATCCAAGTAATGATCCTTGAGGAACCCTACTCGTCATTCGTACCCATTCCAACATCGCTTCTCGCCATTGACTAGTTGTTTCCTTCCTGTTAAGTAATGCTTGCTCTATTGTAGTGCCATCCCTATTGTTATAGTTGTGTGTGTGTGGGTAATGAAAGACCGAGTAACAACAACACTGTATGTACTCTCAGAAGTTCCTAAAATCACAAAACAAAAGACGATCATGCATAAACAAAATAACATAGGATTTAATTCTCTCACAGTTCCCAACACCTTACACCTGTTATCCCTATTCCAAGGCTCTATGACCCTTACTAGTTTAGTGCTTCTCAGTAAACATAACAGCAGTTTTTTTTGTCCTGGTCTTGGATGCCTCTGTACCTAACTTAGAAAGACGGGGACAAAAAGAATACGAAGAGAGACAGGAGAATATAAAATAG
>WNWK01034185.1:0-20603 GCA_009830355.1 Cherax destructor | reverse complement strand
CTATGGAGAGGGAGCATGGACACTGGGACGTCCAGCAGCTACTAAAAACAACAGACATAGCCCCGCTCCACAAAGGGGGCAGTAAAGCAAAAAAGAACTACAGACCAATTGCGTGCTAACGTCCAATATAATAAAAATCTTTGAAAGGGTTCTAAGAACCAAGATCGCCACCCATCTTGATCCATCAATTGCACAACCCAGGACAGCATGGGTTTAGAGCAGGCTGCTGCTGTCTGTCCCAACTACTGGACCACTACGACAATGTCCTGGATGCTCTAGAAGATAAACAGAATGCAGATGTTATATACACAGATTTTGCAAAAGCCTTTGACAAGTGTGACCATGGTGTAATAGCACACAAAATGCATGAAAAGGATAACAGAAAGTTGGTAGATGGATCTATAATTTCCTAACACGAGAACACAAAGAGTAGTAGTTCAACAGAGTAAAGTCTGAGGCAGCTACTGTGAAAAGCTCTGTTCCACAAGGCACAGTACTTGCTCCCATCCTATTCCTCATCCTCATATCAGACATTGACAGGATATAAGCCACAGTGCTGTGTCTTCCTTTGCAGATGACACCCGATCTGTATGACAGTGTCCACCGTTGAAGACACTGCAAGACTCCAAGCAGACATAAACCAAATCTTTAAATGGGCTGCAGAAAACAATATGAAGTTCAATGATGAGAAATTTCAATTACTCAGATACGGAAAACGTGAAGAAATTAAAATCTCATCGGAGTACAAAACTAATTCCAACCACACAATAGAGCGAAAAACTAATGTCAAAGACCTGGGAGTGATCATGTCAGAGGATCTCACCTTCAAGAACCATAACAATGTAGCAATTGCATCTGCTCGAAAAATGACAGGATGGATAATGAGAACCTTCAAAACCAGGGATGCCAAGCCCATGTTGACACTTTACAGATCCTTGTTCTATCTAGGCTGGAATATTGCTGCACACTAACTGCACCTTTCAAGGCGGGTGAAATTGCTGACCTTGAAAATGTGCAGAGAACCTTCACCGCACGCATAAGTGCGATAAACCACCTCAACTACTGGGAATGCTTGAAGTTCTAAACCTGTACTCTCTAGAACGAGGCGGAGATACATTATTATATACACATGGAAAATTCTCGAGGGCTTAGTACCAAACTTGCACACAAAAATCACTCCGTACGAAAGCAAAAGACTCGGCAGGCGATGTAACATCCCCCCAATGAAGAGCAGGGGTGCCACTAGCACGTTGAGGGACAACACAATAAGTGTGAGGGGCCCAAGATTGTTCAACTGCCTCCCAGCATACATCAGGGATTACTACAAGCCCCTGGCTGTCTTCAAGCAGGCACTGGACAGGCACCTCAAGTCGCTACCGGATCAGCCGGGCTGTGGTTCGTACGTTGGACTGCGTGCGGCTAGCAGTAACAGCCTGGTTGATCAGGCTCTGGTCCAACAGGAGGTCTGGTCACAGACCGGGCCGCGGGGGCGTTGACCCCTGGAATTCTCTCCAGGTAGACACTAGTCAGAGAAATAGCAAACATCGAATTAAAACTAAAGGAATCCTACAGGAATCAAGAAATGTGGGAAGAACAAAAAGCTATAAATGAAATTGAAAAAAAACCAAAGTACAGTGGTACCTCGAGTTACGATATTTTTTCGTTCGAGAATGCTGTTCAAGTGCCATTACCAAACGAATTTATCCCCATAAGGAATAATGTAAAATAGATAGTCCTTTACACCCCCAAAATATATCTTACAAAAGCATTTAAAAAAATAAACTTACATAAAGGGATTTTGGGGACCATTGTAACTCGAGGTACCACTGTTTCTTTTCTTATGCAAAATCAAAGTCGAGAACAACATCCCCTGGCTGTCTTCAGCAGGCACTGGACAGGCACCTAAAGTCGGTACCTGACCAGCCAGGCTGTGATTCGTACGCTGGACTGCGTGTGGCCAGACCTAACCACTGAAGAGCCGCAAGAGCTTCATCAGGAACAGCATCAGACGACAGTAGAGGAAATTGATTCACAGGAGGATGGACAGGGTGAGGTAGTAACAGCCTGGACAGTAACAGCCTGGTTGATCAGGCTTTGATCCAACATGAGGCCTGGTCACAGACTGGGCCACAGGGGCGTTGACCCCTGGAACTCTCTCCAGGTATACTCCAGGTATGTGCAGATATTTGTTGAAAAACACCACCCTGAGCAAGCTCAAACAAGCCACATCTGCAACTTGTTCAATGACAAAACCTTGTCCCACTTCAGGAAAATGTTAAAGAGGCGCCAGAAACAGAGCACTCTTGACAGTTATTTTTCTAGACAGGGGTTTAGTGACTCAAGCTGGTCCTAGTAGCATTAAAAGAAAAAGTAGGGAAGTAACCCCAGATAAGGACTTGTTACCTGAAGTCCTTATGGAGGGGGATTCCCCTTCTAAACACTAACCCCTCCCCCTGTCCTCCTCCCTATCTTCCAGATGCCAGCAACTCTCTTCAATAAAGGCAAGTAAATGTTATTTTAATATTGGCAAGTAAATGTTATTATAAATTTATTACTTTATATATGTATTTATAATTGTTTTGTGTATTTAAAACTATAGTTAATCTTCCAAAATTAATTTTTTGTGAATATTTTTGGGTGTCTGGAATGGATTAATTGTATTTACATTATTTCTTTTGGGAAATAAGGTTTCGACTTTTGAACAATTCGAGTTAAGGTCTAGCTCCTGGAATGGATTATGATTGAAAGTCGAGGGTCCACTGTACAGTCATCCCTCGGTTTTCGTGTTTAATCCATTCCTGAGGGAGGCACTAAAACTGAAACACACGAAAACTGAAACCATTTTCCCCATAAGAAATAATGGAAATTCAATTAATCCGTTCCAGAAACCCAGAAGTTTGGAAAAAAAAAATTTGGGGGGCCTTAAAGATAGATTTACATTCATAAATGAATGAAATGAATGTGGCACTTACCCTTACTGAAGACTGATGTTGTTGGATGGAAGAGAGATAGGAGGGGAGAGGGTAGAAACCTTAATTTTTGGAAGGGGAATCCCCCTCCATAAGGACTCTAGGTACCAAGTCCTCATCTGGGGTCACTTCCCTTCTTTGTCTTTTAATCCCACTAGGACCAGCTTGAGAGTCACTGCACACCTGTGGCACTAAATATCTCTCCAGAGAGCTGTGTGTCTGGCGGCTCTTTAAAATGTCCCTAAAATGGGACATGGAATTGTCATTGTAAAAGTAGCCAGCACGGATTGCAACATCTTTGTCAGGGTGATGTGCCTCCACAAATGATTGCACCCTACTCCACATTGCACAAATCTCCTTAATCTCTGAAGAAGGCACCTTACATCTCTCTTCCTCCACTGAAGCAATTTCCTCAGATCTGTTTTGTTGTTGTTGCAGCTCAAGCTCTTGCAGCTCTTCAGTGGTTAGATCTTCATTGTGGTCCTCCACCAACTCTTCCACATCCTCTTCATTCACATCCAACCCCATGGAAGTCCCCAATTCCACAATATTTTCCACAACTTCCATAGGCTCCTCAGGGTTAGCTTCAAGCCCTTCAAAATCCCTCTCTGTGACACAATCTGGCCACAACTTTCTCCAAGCAGAGTTCATCGTCCTGGAGGTCACTCCCTGCCAAACTTTATCTATAAGGCCTATGCAATGGAAGATATCGAAGTGAGCCTTCCAGAACTCTTTTAGGGTCAATTTAGTGTCATTGGTCACATCAAAACACCTTTGAAACATTGCTTTGGTGTACAGTTTTTTGAAGTTTGCAATGACCTGCTGGTCCATGGGCTGGAGGAGAGGAGTTGTGTTAGGAGGCAAGAACTTCACTTTTATAAATCTGAAATCCTTAGACATTTGGTCGTCCAAGTCTTGAGGATGACCAGGAGCATTGTCCATTACCAGGAGGCACTTAAGTGGCAATTTATTCTCCAATAGATATTTCTTCACACTGGGGCCAAACACTTGATTAAGCCATTCCAGGAAAATTTCCCTAGTGATCCATGCCTTAGCATTAGACTTCCAAAACACACACAATTTACTCTTGTCAACACTGTAGTCCCTGAACACTCTGGGATTTTCAGAGTGATACACGAGTAAAGGCTTCACTTTGAAATCCCCACTAGCGTTACCACACAGCATTAGAGTTAGCCTGTCTTTCATAGGCTTGTGTCCTCGCATTGCCTTTTCCTCCTGCGTGATGTAGGTCCTCCTTGGCATTTTCTTCCAAAAGAGGCCTGTTTCGTCACAATTAAACACTTGTTGGGGTTTGAAATTTTCAGCCTCTACATATTTTTTAAAGTCGCGCACAAATTATTCAGCCCCATTTTTATCTGAACTGGCACCCTCACCATGCCTTACAACACTGTGTATGCCAGTTTGCCTCTTAAATTTTTCGAACCAGCCTTTGCTGGCCTTAAATTCATCAACATCAACATCACTGGTTTCAGGCATTTTCTTGACAAGATCGGCATGCAACTGCCTTGCTTTTTCACGTATGATGGATTGCACAACACTATCACCCACTAGCAGTTTTTGGTTTATCCACAGCAACAACAATTTCTCCATATTTTCTATTGTTTGTGATCTCTGTTTGGTTATTGTATTCACCCCTTTCGCAACATTAGCTTCAGTGATTGCTTTTCTCTTATACACAATGGAACCGATGGTTGTTGGGCTTTCTTGTATATCCTGGCGAGCTCGGCAATACATACACCACTATCATATTTTTCTATTATTTCTTTCTTCAGTTCTATGGTGTTCCTCACTTTCTTAACCAAAGAAGTGGCACTAGGAGCTTTCTTTGGGCCCATGGTAGCTTATTTAGTAGTCACACACAATAATCAAGGCCCAAAAACAATGAATTGTTAATAAATGTTTTGTATAAACTCCTGGGGTGATGTTCACTCAAGCGTAAACAATGCTAGACTACGTGACAATGTGCGTGGGAGGTGCGTGGGTGGTGGCCTACGGCCTTTGTATGTGCGCGGCACTGGTGGACAGGTTCCGGACCGAGCACAAAAACGGAGGGAACACACGAAAACAGAGGGTAATTTTCCACTAAAAAACTACACGAAAACTGAAATACACGAAAACGGAGGGATGACTGTACAGTGGACCCCCGCCTAACGAACAAAATTCATTCCAGAAGCCTGCTCAAGTGCCATTACCGAACGAATTTACTTCCTTAAGAAATAATGTCACGTAGGTTAGTCTATTTCAGACCCTCAAAAATACACTTCCACAAGCACTTACAATATTATACTTACATAATTGTACGATTTCCGGGGTGCTCGTTAGGCAGTGGTCCACTGTATATATATACAGTGGACCCCCGGATTATGTACTGCTCCAAACTTGAACAATTATGTAAGTGTATTTTTGTAAGTGCTTTTGTAAGTGTACTTTTGGGGGTCTAAAAGGACTAATCTAATTTATATTATTCCTTATGTCAACAAATTCGTTTGGTAACAGCACTTGAACAGCATTCTGGAACGAAATAATGACGTAATCTGAACAAATTTGTTTCCTTAACCCTTAAACGGTCCAAACGTATATATACGTTAGTACTGCTACTGCCCCAAACGTATATTTACGTTTTATTTTTCCTGCTTTCAAATTTGACACGATTGGCCTGAGATGCCTGGTCAGCATAGAATGGGTCTTAACACTCGGTGTGCGCCATATTAAAAAAATCTGGGACCACTTAGTACCTTGTGGGAGCACCAGTTAAATTGAGGACCAGCTAAAGCAAACAGCACGGCAAACACCATAGATTCACTGATGTCATGTCATATTAACACTCCCTATAAAAACTTGTCTTGGGACTGCCTCCTTGAAAGCTGCACTCTGGGAAGCGCTGTTGACACCGACACTCTGAGATGCTTCTCTCAGACTTACAAGTGGCTATGGGAAAAATTTCTAGCTAACTGCAGCCGAAAGAATTCCCCACTACATGCACGATTATGGAAGGGTTTAACTTACTTGATAATGTAGAGTATGTCTCCTAGTCTTCCTAAGCTATAACCCCCTCCAAACACCATGTGTAGGGAAGAACCTTAATCTGCAAAATTCAAGTGGTATTAGTGTCCTGCCTGCACCTCAGAGTTCCCTGGTTTCAAAGGATATCCCTTAAGCTATATATGCAGTAAGTGACACTAGCTTCTAGACTAATACTTAAGGGGGATTGCCCACAATTATTACCTTATAGTGGGCGTTCGCCCGCTTATAACCCACAGCTGAAATAACCCCACCTTACTCCGAATATCGCCGGCCAGCTTTACTAAGAGAAATGCAGTGTATTGTCTTACTGTGGGGGCCTGGGCCAGAGACGAATATCCACAGTACGTCGGGAAGCCTCTGTGATTCTTGGTTCCCAGGCAAGTATTTTGAAGACACGTAGGGGGACCGAGCTCTAGCTCTTAGTACCCTGTTAACACCACGACATCCAGTAAAAGAAGAAAGAAGTGGCGCTCTCTCCCGCATAGATTCAAGTGTGGAGCTGCCAGTTCTCTCTAGCTAACATAACCTAATGTACCTATTTAAGGCTTATATCTACCTATATTAAGGTGCTAGAACTACATTATTAATATCTAACGTTGCCTCAATAATCCTACTACAGTGGACCCCCGAGTATCGTAATTCATCCGTTCCAGGAGCTATTACTTAACACGAAGTTTACGAAATTCGAACCATTATTTCCCATAAGAAATAATGTAAATACAATTAATCCATTCCACAAAAAAATATTCACATACAAAATAATTAAAAATAATATATATATACA
Organism: Cherax destructor; assembly: GCA_009830355.1. Lineage (NCBI taxonomy): Eukaryota > Metazoa > Arthropoda > Malacostraca > Decapoda > Parastacidae > Cherax > Cherax destructor. The sequence goes on along the minus strand of WNWK01034185.1, from coordinate 13,805 downwards.
TTTACTTACTTTTATTGAAGAGTTGCAGGCATCTGGAAGATAGGGTAATGAGTAATGAAGGTCCTCTTGGGCATTTTCTTCCAAAACAGGCCTGTTTCATCACAATTAAACACTTGCTGGGGGAGGAATTCTTCAGCCTCTACGAAGGGGAATCCCCACTCCCTGCTACACTCCCTGCATGCCTGCTACACTCCCTGCATGCCTGCTACACTCCCTGCATGCCTGCTACACTCCCTGCTTGCCTGCTACACTCCCTGCATCAATGCTACACTCCCTGCATCAATGCTACACTCCCTGCATCAATGCTACACTCCCTGCATCAATGCTACACTCCCTGCATCAATGCTACACTCCCTGCATCAATGCTACACTCCCTGCATCAATGCTACACTCCCGCATCAATGCTACACTCCCTGCATCAATGCTACACTCCCTGCATCAATGCTACCCGCATCAATCTACACTTCCTGCATCAATGCTACACTCCCTGCATCAATGCTACACTCCCTGCATCAATGCTACACTCCCTGCATCAATGCTACACTCCCTGCATCAATGCTAAACTCCCTGCATCAATGCTAAACTCCCTGCATCAATGCTAAACTCCCTGCATCAATGCTAAACTCCCTGCATCAATGCTAAACTCCCTGCATCAATGCTAAACTCCCTGCATCAATGCTAAACTCCCTGCATCAATGCTAAACTCCCTGCATTAATGCTAACCTCCCTGCATCAATGCTAAACTCCCTGCATGAATGCTAAACTCCATGCATGAATGCTACACTCCCTGCATGCCTGCTAAACTCCCTGCATGCCTGCTAAACTCCCTGCATGAATGCTAAACTCCCTGCATGCCTGCTAAACTCCCTGCATGCGTGCTAAACTCCCTGCATGAATGCTACACTCACTGCATGAATGCTAAACTCCCTGCATGAATGCTACACTCCCTGCATGCCTGCTAAACTCCCTGCATGCCTGCTAAACTCCCTGCATGAATGCTACACTCACTGCATGAATGCTACCACAGGGGTGCCACTAGGAAGCTTCTTTGGACCCATGGTGACTTATTTCACAGTGACAGTCACTAAACCACCAAAAAAGACACCAAATGTATTGTGAATGTTTGAAAGAGCGTGCTGAGTAATGTTCTCTCAATGGTAAACAACGCTTCACTGGCGGGCATCCTGCGTTCTGCGCAGGCGCGGAGCAGATGGACAGGTCTAATACGTTACGAAACACGAGCCAGTTTATGATTCTCGAAAACGAAAAAAGCTTACGAAACACGATGTTTACGAAATAAGAACCTTACGAAACTCGGGGGTCCACTGTATTAGTTACTAACTGTACAAACTTACCTAGGCCTTCCTAGGAGAATAATCTATCAATTAAAATGTACACAATTGTTACCTCCGCCAACTTGAATGTGTATGTTTGTTTTGGTTGGGTGTGTGGGTTCATGAACTCCGAGGACCGATCCGTGGTATGTTTATGGCTCCTTACGGCTCACTTACCCTATGGAACTTGAGTGACTCAATAAAGTTTCCACACTCCCCTTTGAAGTGGAAAGTGATGTCAGCAGGCTGGCAGGCCAACTGGCTGCCTGCCTGCCTGGGGACCTGGCTGGCAAACAGCTGGTTGGCCACCTGGCTGGCCAGCAGCTGGCTGGTCAGCTGGGTACCTGATTGGCTGTCTATCTGTCTGTCTCTATCTGTCTCTGTCTCACAGGAACACATACGTAAATACAATTATACATAGTGTAAATTACCTAAGATAACTAAAAAAATCAAGACAGTGTTATACTGTGCTTGTGATCTGCGTAATACCAGTTGGTTCATGAGCTACTCTCTGAGACAAGCAGACAGAAAGGAGACGACACACAGGCAGACAGACAGAAAGACAGACACACAGACAAACAGGTTTGTGTAACAAATAAAGGGAAGCAGTGTAAGCTCGTCAAATGTTATCACTGTAATTACTGGACTGATAAGAAGAGATAAGACTACTGCTCACCCCTCATGAAATGTCACCAGTCATCATTAGTGGAGATCAGATGAGATAAAGCAGCAATACAAATCTTACAATGCTTCAAGGGAACTTTTTATTATTATTATTATTATTATTATTATTATTATTATTATTATTATTATTATTATGCACTATCATTATTATTCACTATCATTATTATTATTATTATTTTTATGCACTATCATTATTATTATTATTTGAGTACAATTTCAGTACGTAATACTAGTGTCAGAACACAGATTGGCTATGAAATCACAAGAACTACTATAAATTGTGATTATGAGAACGTAAAAATTATATAAAATAATAAAAAAAGTGAAAAAAAAAGGTATATCGGCAACGATTCTGCAAGCGGCAGAACTCCTGTTGCTGTCAGGTGAGCATCCAGTGCCAACTTCTCCGCCTCATATCTCGGTAACTACTGACCCAAATCTTTTTTTTTTATCCTTTAACACTTAAAAAAAATGTGCTCTTTATTTCTATATAAAATATATATATATATATATATATATATATATATATATATATATATATATATATATATATATATTTAAAGATTTGGGGCACTGGGCGTGCGAACGTATATATACCTGGAGTCTACCTGGAGAGAATTCCAGGGGTCAATGCCCCCGCGGCCTGGTCTGTGACCAGGCCTCCTGTTGGACCAGAGCCTGATCAACCAGGCTGTTACTGCTGGCCACACGCAGTCCAACGTATGAACCACAGCCCGGCTGATCAGGTACCGACTTGAGGTGCCTGTCCAGTGCCTGCTTGAAGACAGCCAGGGGTTTGTTGGTAATCCTCCTGATGTATGCTGGGAGGCAGTTGAACAATCTTGGGCCCCTGACACTTATTGTGTTGTCCCTCAACGTGCTAGTGGCACCCCTGCTCTTCATTGGGGGGATGTTACATCGCCTGCCGAGTCTTTTGCTTTCGTAGGGAGTGATTTTTTTGTGTAAGTTTGGTACTAAGCCCTCGAGAATTTTCCATGTATATATAATAATATCTTTATTTACTACAAGTACATGTACATGGTATACAGGCCTAGCTGACATCAGTGACATACTACTATATAGAAAGTCCCTTGTTATGCTGAGCATTTCGGGCAGATTAGGTCAGTGTCCTAGGATGCGACTCACACCAGTCGACTAACACCCAGGTACCCATTTTATTGATGGGGAACATAGACAACAGGTGTAAAGAAACACGCCCAATGTTTCTGCCCTGGCTCGGAATCGAACCCAGGCCCTCGCCGTGTGAAGCGAGAGCTTTAGCCACCAGACCACCAGAGCCCCTAATATAATAATGTATCTCTCCCGCCTGCGTTCTAGAGAGTACAGGTTTAGGAACTTCAAGCGTTCCCAGTAGTTGAGGTGGTTTATCGCACTTATGCGTGCGGTGAAGGTTCTCTGCATATTTTCAAGGTCAGCAATTTCACCCGCCTTGAAAGGTGCAGTTAGTGTGCAGCAATATTCCAGCCTAGATAGAAAAAGTGATCTGTAAAGTGTCAACATGGGCTTGGCATCCCTGGTTTTGAAGGTTCTGATTATCCATCCTGTCATTTTTCGAGCAGATGCAATTGCTACTTTGTTATGGTCCTTGAAGGTGAGATCCTCTGACATGATCACTCCCAGGTCTTTGACATAAGGTTTTCGCTCTATTGTGTGGTTGGAATTAGTTTTGTACTCCAATGAGATTTTAATTTCTTCACGTTTTCCGTATCTGAGTAATTGAAATTTCTCATCATTGAACTTCATATTGTTTTCTGCAGCCCATTTAAAGATTTGGTTTATGTCTGCTTGGAGTCTTGCAGTGTCTTCAACGGTGGACACTGTCATACAGATTCGGGTGTCATCTGCAAAGGAAGACACAGCACTGTGGCTTATATCCCTGTCAATATCTGATATGAGGATGAGGAATAGGATGGGAGCAAGTACTGTGCCTTGTGGAACAGAGCTTTTCACAGTAGCTGCCTCAGACTTTACTCTGTTGACTACTACTCTTTGTGTTCTACATGTTAGGAAATTATAGATCCAAATACCAACTTTTCCTGTTCCTGTTATTCCTTTATCACGCATTTTGTGTGCTATTACACCATGGTCACACTTGTCAAAGGCTTTTGCAAAATCTGTGTATATAACATCTGCATTCTGTTTATCTACTAGAGCATCCAGGATCTTGTCGTAGTGGTCCAGTAGTTGGGACAGACAGGAGCGGCCTGCTCTAAACCCATGTTGTCCTGGGTTGTACAATTGATGGGTATCAAGATGGGTGGCGATCTTGCTTCTTAGAACCCTTTCAAAGATTTTTATGATATGGGACGTTAGCGCAATTGGTCTGTAGTTCTTTGCTATTGCTTTACTGCCCCCTTTGTGGAGCGGGGCTATGTACGTTTGGACCATTTAAGGGTTAAGGAAAATGTAAATTTGATTAGTCCTTTCAGACCCCCAAAAATACACATACAAAAGCACTTAATATTAAACTTACATAATTGTTCGATTTCTGAGGTGACCGAAATTTGGGGGTCCACTGTATATATATACAGTGGACCCCCGAGTTTCGTAAAAACTTCACTCCTGAAGTCTGCTCAAGTGCCATTACCGAACGAATTTACCCCCTTAAGAAAAAATGTCACGCAGGTTAGTCTATTTCAGACCCCCAACAATACTTTTCCACAAGCACTTACAATATTATACTTACATAAATGTACGATTTCCGGGGTTTACGAAACTCGGGGGTCCACTGTACAGCGGACCCCCGGAAATCAAACGCCTCCCAACTCGACCTATTATGTAAGTATATTTTTGTGGGTGCTTTTGTAAGTGTATTTTTGGTGATCTGAAATGGACTTGCTTGAGAGTCAGGTTCAGGAAATTGTTCAGCTGGCAAGGAGATTACCAGGTGATGGTTTTGAAGATATAATAATAATAATAATAATAATAATAATAATAGTTTATTGTGACATGATACAAAGATTTACAATGGGTTATGAGATTACAAGAGGTTACAAGATGATGATGATGATGATGATGATGATGAAGACAGGAGTCCAGAGGAAATGTTGGCAGAGTTCGATGCACAGATACAAGGGAGGGAAATAACAGAAGAAGAACCTGAAGAAAAACAGTTAACACTGCAGCAGTTACGTGAGCAGTTCCATGTTGCTGCTAAACTAGCAGACTTTTTCACTGAAGAGGACCCTGACAAAGCTAGAAGCAGGGCTTTGAAACGGGGTCTAGACCAGCTGATGATGCCTTACCGTCAGCTGTATAATGTACTGCAGGGTTAAAGAGCCCAGAGATCCATTACAGAATTTATGCACACTGCAATACAACCATCGACTTCAGTACCAGAACCTCTACCATCCACTTCTACCAACAACCATCCACCTCAGTCCAGTAGGGCCACAATGGAAATAAGTCACTCTGACTTTTTTGGGTTATCATAGGTTCTCTACACATATGCTGCTATGTATGATAATCTATGTAAATGTATTTGTGTATACCTGAATAATCATATTTACTTACTTACACACCATCCATATCCACTCTCTTCACAACCCTCCACAAACATCATTACCCACAATTTAAGGTAAGAAATACAGTCATACCTCGGTTAATGATGGCGTCGGATAACGATAAATTCGGTTAGCGATACATTTTTACGTCAAAATATTGACTCGGTTTACGATGATTGCTTCGGTTTACGATATTCGTCCCGGACGCGTTCGTGTGGCGCCCAGCTGTGCGGGCACTCCAGGGAGTGTCAGTGTGCTATTGTTTACAATTGAGCGACCACTACCCACGCATTCATACCAGTATATTGTCATTATTCCACTGTTTTTAGTGCTTGCAACTGCTAAATAAGCTACCATTGGTCCATAGAAAGCTCCTAGTGCCAGCCCTGCGATAAAGAGTGTAGCATTCATGCAGGGAGTGTAGCATTCATGCAGGGAGTGTAGCATTCATGCAGGGAGTGTAGCATTCATGCAGGGAGTGTAGCAGGCATGCAGGGAGTGTAGCATTCATGCAGGGAGTGTAGCATTCATGCAGGGAGTGTAGCATTCATGCAGGGAGTGTAGCAGGCATGCAGGGAGTGTAGCATTCATGCAGGGAGTGTAGCATTCATGCAGGTAGTATAGCATTCATGCAGGGAGTGTAGCAGGCATGCAGGGAGTGTAGCAGGCATGCAGGGAGTGTAGCAGGCATGCAGGGAGTGTAGCATTCATGCAAGGAGTGTAGCATTCATGCAGGAGTGTAGCATTCATGCAGGGAGTGTAGCAGGCATGCAGGGAGTTTAGCAGGCATGCAGGAGTGTAGCATTCATGCAAGGAGTGTAGCATTCATGCAGGGAGTGTAGCATTCATGCAGGGAGTGTAGCATTCATGCAGGAGCGTAGCAGGCATGCAGGGAGTGTAGCATTCATGCAGGGAGTGTAGCATTCATGCAGGGAGTATAGCATTCATGCAGGAGTGTAGCAGGCATGCAGGGAGTGTAGCAGGCATGCAGGGAGTAGCATTCATGCAAGGAGTGTAGCATTCATGCAGGAGTGTATCATTCATGCAGGAGTGTAGCAGGCATGCAGGGAGTGTAGCAGGCATGCAGGGAGTGTAGCATTCATGCAGGGAGTGTAGCATTCATGCAGGGAGTGTAGCAGGCATGCAGGGAGCATAGCATTCATGCAGGGAGTGTAGCAGGCATGCAGGGAGCATAGCATTCATGCAGGGAGTGAAGCATTCATGCAGGAGTGTAGCATTCATGCAGGAGTGTAGCATTCATGCAGGGAGTGTAGCAGGCATGCAGGGAGTGTAGCATTCATGCAGGGAGTGTAGCAGGCATGCAGGGAGTGTAGCATTCATGCAGGAGTGTAGCATTCATGCAGGGAGTGTAGCATTCATGCAGGGAGTGTAGCATTCATGCAGGGAGTGTAGCAGGCATGCAGGGAGTGTAGCATTCATGCAGGGAGTGTAGCATTCATGCAGGGAGTGTAGCATTCATGCAGGGAGTGTAGCATTCATGCTGGGAGTGTAGCAGGCATGCAGGGAGTGTAGCAGGCATGCAGGGAGTGTAGCAGGCATGCAGGGAGTGTAGCATTCATGCAGGGAGTGTGGCATTAAAAGAAAAAGGCCAGTAACCCCAGAAAAGAACTTGCCACCTGCAGTGTTAATGGAAGGGGATTCCCCTTCCAAACACTAGCATACTATACTCCATCCTTTCCCCTCCTCTCGTCCTCCACACATCAACAACTCTTCAATAAATGTAAGTGACATGTTATTGTACTATATTTACATGTAATTTCTTTAATGTTCATTAAATTGTGTATTATTTAATGTCAAAAAGTTCTAAAAAATATTTTATTTTACTACTTTTGGAAGTCTGGAACGGATTAATTTTATTTCCATTATTTCTTATGGGGAAAATTGATTCGGTTAACGATTGATTCGGTTACAGATATGCCCTCTCTGACGGATTAATATCGTTAACCGAGGTATGACTGTACTATTATTTCTATTGCATTTGTAGTCTTAAGCAGTAATATATCACGACAATGAACTACAATTACATATTCACCTTCATTTTTTGCAAGATCTGTTGGTCTAAAAAAAACTTGTTTGGCTTTTTGGGGACTACCTGGAACGTAACCCTATTTTTCCCATAAGTTCTTTTAATTATCTAACACGATTTTACCTAACACGACGTTTTCACAAACATAATTACCGTGCTAAATGACGGTCTACTGTATATAAATATAAATACAAATATTTATTTCCTTGTAAAGCTTACAATGTGTGGTTTACGTGTTATAAGATTTTAATTATAAAGATGGCCACTATCGTGCCTAGGCACTTCGGGCAGACTAATACAAATACAAATACGTATTTATTTCATTGCAAGTTTACATTGAGATTATGTAATTACAATAATGAGTTGCAGTGCAAAGAGAGCCACTATCATGCCATGGCATTATGGGCAGACTAAATTTAATGGCTTACAGAGTATTTAATACTAGAGAAATTGATCATAGTTTAAGTTGTACATCTGTTTTTATTTATAGGAGACTGTTTACTCAAATTAACAATCTGGGGATATTACATTGGGACAAGTTGAAAGTTTTTTGCAGGTTGTTTATATCAATAGTAAATATTTAAATTATATTATGGGAATATAATACTAATTCTTAAGCTATTTTAATACAGGTTATGTTTGAGTAGTATATTTGAAAATATTATTAGGTATGTAATTAGATACACTCCCAGTTAGGTACATACATAATTAGGTTTAAAATAGTTAGGTAGTCCAAATCATTTACTAATACGTATTACAAATGGTAGATTTAGTAATGGGATTCGATTTGTCTTGGCATGATACATTGTTTCTATTAAAGCCATACTGGAAGAGTATCAGACAAACTTAGGATTAGCTTAAGATTTAATAGGACTAACTTAAGATTAATAGGCAATAGCTATATGTATTAGGAATTTTATGTTTACAGTCATTTGGGTGGATGTAGGTGTAAATTATGGGGGAGTTACAGATAACGAGAGTAAGTCTATATTGTTTTGAGTGTGTTCATGATATAAAAAAGAGAATTGGGTGGTTTTCATTTGGTTAGCTGATGATGGGGTGTGTTAAGGAGACGAGAAGTTTAATGGTAGTTTTGAAAATGGTGGTCGAGTCTGTGGTTCTAGAGATTACAGGCAGGGAGTTCCAGATTCTAGGCCCTTTTATGTACATGTACATCAAATTTTTGTATAGGTTTAGCCGGACACGGGGAATGTCATAGAGATTTTTGTGTCTGGTGTTGTGTCTATGGGTCCTGTTGCAACTACGTATCAAGAAATTGTTTTAGTTCCGGGTTAAAATTAGAGTTTATGGTTCTGTAAATGTAGATTGCACAATAGTAGGTGTGAATGATCTGTATGGTGAGTAGGTTTGGTCTTTAAAAAGTGGGGGTGTGAGCTGTCTTGCACTGGACTGCATGACAATTCTTACTGCGGTTTTCTGTTGGGTTATTATTGGCTTTAGGTGAGTTGCTGCTCTTGATCCCCATGCACAAATAGCATAGGTGAGGTAGGGATAGAAGAGTGAATAATATAGTGTGAGTAGGGCTGATTGCGGTACATAGTAACGTATCTTAGACAGGATCCCAACTGTTTTGGATACTTTCTTTGTTATTTGTTGGATATGGATGTTGAATTTCAGGTTGCTGTTAAGGTGTAGGCCCAGAAATTTGCCCTCATTATGTCTAGCAAGAGGAGTGTTGTCAATTGTTATGTTCAGCTGGGCAGCACCTGTTCTGTTCCCAAACAGGATGTAGAAGGTTTTGTCAGTATTAAGAGTAAGTTAGTTAGAAGTCATCCAGGTCGATATTTTAACTAGTGCTTACATCCCTATACATACCTGTTATAAAATTTAATTGATAAATTATGCACAATAAGCAGAGAATTGTCACTTTTTCACTGATGGAAAGCACTTCATGGTTTCTCTTATGCTTTGAAGAACTGCCAGCTTCTCTACTTTTGCACTTTGGGGCCATTATTATGCAAACTTAAGAGGCATTTTTGGGCTAAAGTACACCGTGGATAACTGAAACCGCAGATACCGAATCAGAGGATACAGGGTTCTACTGTATATCCTATTACTTTTCCTTATTAGCACAATGTTTCACTCAAGAACTTAATAAAATTATATAAAAAAAAAGAGCTTGAGCAAAAGTTACAATAAAGTTTTTTTTTAATTACCTTAGAAGGCATTTTAGATTATTATTAATTTATAAAGATATACTATGTTAGCATACTACTTGGTGATATTATAGTAACTTTATTGTAAGGCCGTACAAAATTGAACCCATAAACTCTGCCATCAAGGGAAGAACCGCGTGTGTATGACCCAACAATTAAAATTTGCACCAATAACTCATTACAGTTGTGGCTGGGTGTAGACTAATAGATTGCTCATTGCTTTATAATTTGTTCATGAGTGCAACCATGTACAGACGTAAGTAAATTTACTTACATGATTCATTACCTTGTAACTAGTGAATTCATTACCATTGTACCTTGTTCAGCTATCAAAACTTTGGGGCCCAGTCTCTGGACCCTATATATACCTCTGTAATCTGCAAATACCTTTGTAACTTGTCATGATTGTGACCATCTGAGTTCATTACCTTTGTAACTTGCTCAGCTATCAAACTTTGAGGTCCAGTCCCTGGACCCATTATGTACCTCTGTAATCTTTTGACTACCGCCCACAGGATGGGTATGGGGTGCATAATAAAGATATCAAACTAAAAACTTCACACTGGTAAAAGAGGCAATGATCTAGGAAATTATATCCATCTTTTCCTTCCTTGAGTCAGTCCTAATTATAGTACTACATCCCATTCGTGTGTGATGTATGATGCTTGTGGATGTAGGTTGTAGCAAATGTAGCGCTACTGAACATGTACAGATCATGGGGTTGGGGAGGAACATTTTCACAACATGCACAGATCATGAGGTGAACATGTCAGTTGTCTTAGTTTTATCTGATAAGTCTGTATGAGTACGACCAATATGGTTCAGCACCCTTTAATAAAATTATCTGATAAGTATCTTGATAAGACAATGGGTGCACTGCATACTGCTCTCCACGTCTGCAAGATTTAGTGCTCGTTTTTATATAATAATAATAATAATAATAATAATAATAATAATAATAATAATTGCTTATCAGATGAATTTTTTTAATTATAATCATTATTGTATTATTTATGAAGAAATGGTAAACCAGTAGGGAGGGGGGTCATACAGAAATACGAAACTGAATGTAATGAGATTTGATATGAGGAAATGGAGGGTACTGGTTCCTTGGATCAAGAACCTTTCACCAGTATCAAGGCATCCTTCTTCCCCTTGAAATGATCATGTAATAATAATATCTCTCAGTTTTAATGCTGAAACATTTCTTTATCCAGTGTGGGAGGGAGGAAGGAGGGAGGAGTCTTGATGCTGATGAAAGGAATTGAAACTAGGAGCTGTGACTCGACCCCTGCAACCACAAATAGATGAGTATACACACACAATTACATATACATAAGTAATAATATAAGACAGACAGTAGGAAACACACTCGCCTTACACACCCTGGAATGCAGGCAAGATACATGATAATTTACACTTTGAAAACCCTAGAGGGACTAGTCCCAGGTATACTGAGTGACCACGGTTCAATCTCCGGCATGGGTTAAAATGTTGGTCATGCTTCCTTACACCTGCTGTTCCTGTTCACCTAGCAGTAAGTAGGTACCTGGGTGTTAGTGGAATAGTGTGGGTCGCATCCTGGGGGGCAAGATTAAAGGATTACAATGGAAATATGACAGTCCTCGATGACACACTGACTTTCTTGGGTTATCCTGGGTGGCTAACCTTCCCCTGGGTTAAAAATCCTAACACATTTTATCTTACCTTCAAATAAGACAGGCGTGACGGAAGAAGCCACAAACAGACTATATCAACTATCGTCTATTTAACTTTTTTTCGTTATAGCTCAGTCTACCCTCCCTCTCCTCAGATAATACCTGATCACCTTCCATTCTCTAGGCTCTATGTGATGCTTACGAGTTTAGCGCGGCCTAAAGTTCAGCTATTATAACTTTAGGGTCCAGTCCCTGGACCCATTATGTACCTCTATAATCTTTTGACTACCGCCCACAGGATGGGTATGGGGTGCATAATAAAGATGTTAAACTGTAAAAACTGTAATGAATGCAATAATAAATTATTATTATTAAACCTCACTATATATTTACACTTCATTTTATCATTTTTAAACTGGAATTTACAGGCTAAGGGTTGTTATTCTACTCAGCTCATTTAAAAACTTGTGAGGAGACTTGCCCATATATAATATATATATATATATATATATATATATATATATATATATATATATATATATATATATATATATATATATATATATATATATATATATATATATATATATATATATATATATATATATTATATATATATATATATATATATATATATATATATATATACATATTTATTTATTTTCGCCATACCTAGGAATCGAATTCGGGTCCCTTCAGCTGTAAGTTGAACTTAATTCAATTAGTCCGTCAAATAATTACTCATCAGCCTACTTACCAAACTTATAGTAGTCATGGATTTGTTAATGGAACTAAGTATGGATGAGCCAAGATACTAACCTTCCATTGTGGTTGTGGTTGACTTACGTACGTGACGAACTGCTTTGTTCTTCTTATTAAAGCGTGCAGCTCCGTGGGCCTGCATTGAGTCGGTCTGGCGCAGAGTAACACACACTAGTTATCAGTTCATATCTTAGATGGCCAAGTAGCAATATAGTGTGGTGGCGGTTTATTAATTCTATATCGATTAGCAAAAATGCCTATGAATGGAAATTTAAATGACAAAAATAAGGTACACAGATCACAGGGTGTGGAGTTTGAGCAACTGATCACGTATCATACGCACCTCTGTCTGCCTCCTCCTATACCTTGCTGTGTCTACCAACTAGGCACACAACTCGCATGAAGTATTAGTAAGTTTATTCAGGTATACACAAATACAGTTACATAGATTATCATACATAGCAACATATGTGTAGATTAGATTTTGCCACCGAAGTGGCTAGGTTATTGTGCACCCCATATCCATCATGTGGACGGTAGCGCAAGAGCATATGGATACACAAAAGGCCTAGGAACTAGGCCCCAAAAGGGTTAACAATTGTACATATGGATTTATATCTACAGTTCACTTATCTGCTACAAGCAAATTTAGGGAATTTGCTTAGTATATCTGGTATCTTATTTTCATTAATAAGATATCTTGACATGTCACATAGGTTATTATACTGTCTATCTCTGTATTCCTCAATAAGTGGACAATTAAGCACATAGTGTTCAAGACAGTGACCATATGCCTGATCACATAATTTGCATTTAGTTTGATCATCATCTGTGTCTCCCAAACTGCCAGAAGTACCTGTAACCAAGCCTAAGCCTGGCCATTACAACATCAGTCAGTCTGTTCACATTGCAAGTTGCTCCATAAACATGCCCATCTATGTTCATGTTATCATGAACACAGATAGGCACGTTCATGGAGATTAGATTTTGCCACCGAAGTGGCTAGTTTATTGTGCACCCTGTAAATAAAGCATTGCTACGTGTGTGTGTGTGTGTGTGTGTGTGTGTGTGTGTGTGTGTGTGTGTGTGTGTGTGTGTGTGTGTGTGTGTGTGTGATTGCGCGCGCGCGCGCGCGCGTGTTGATTGCCTTTTTGTCCTGTGCACATGTCGATTGAAGGCTGGGCCTGTTGTGTGTGCGTGTGTGTGTATGTATATATGTGTGTGTATGTGTGTGTGTGTATGTGTATATGTAAGTGTGTATGTGTGACCCAACAATAAAATTTGCACCAAGAACTCATTACAGTTGTGACTGGGTGTAGACTAGTGAAGTGTTCATTGCGTTATAATTTGTTCATGATTGTAACCATGTATAAACGTAAGTAAGTAAATTTACTTACATGTTTCATTACCTTTGTAACTTGTGAGTTCATCACCTTTGTAGCTTGTTAGTTCATTACCTTTGTAACTTGCTCAGCTATCATAACTTTGGGGTCCAGTCCCTGGACCCATTATGTACCTCTGTAATCTTTTGACTACCGCCCACAGGATGGGTATGGGGTGCATAATAAAGATATCAAACTAACTATTGTGCACCCCGTATCCATCATGTGGACGGCAGC
>WNWK01034184.1:0-20605 GCA_009830355.1 Cherax destructor | reverse complement strand
TCACTGAGGAAGAGAAGAGTCCCAGATTCGTTTGGGGAGTCGGGGGTTTTTTCCGTTTTAGGGATGCTGAACATGGATTACTAAAAATGGCTTTCCCACAATGCACCACTGGCTGCCCGTTTTTTTTATACTGCGCACACTGACCAAAAGACCCATTTTTCCCACATGGGGCCTACCAGCTTTCTCCCCGGATTTGGGGCCCCAAAATTTAGGCGTATAAACGTCCAAACAGTATCGTAAGACGTATATACGTCCAAAACAGTAAAAGGGGTTTGGAAGTTTATTCAGGACAGTCAACCCCCGGTTAGCGATATTTAAATCCGTTCCAGAGGGCTTATCTGTAACCAAAAATATCGTTACCCCATTCTATTTTCCCCCCAAAAGGGAAAACAGGGACCCCCCCCCCAACAAAAGCCCCCCGGGAAACGTACAATTATGTAAGTATAATATTGTAAGTGTTTTTGAAATTATTTTTAAATGGACAAACCCTTACTTGACATTTTTTTTGGGAGAAAATTTTTTCAATCACTTGAGGAGGTTTTGGGAATAAATTTTTTTGCTCGTTAGGCGGGGGGTCCACTGAAATGGAAAAAAAATTAATCCTTTTCACTTCCAAAAGTAAAAATAAAATTTTTTTTACAACAAAAGACATGCATTTACACAATTTTTAAATAGAAATAAAGAAATACTGTAATATTTAAATAACATGTCATTTATTATTGAAGAGTTGTTGATGTGGGAAGACAGGAGGGGGGATGAGAGTTTAAAAGTGGAAGGGGAATCCCCTTCCATTAACACCCTGCAGGTGGCAAGTTCTTTTCTGGGGTTACTGGCCTTTTTCTTTTAATGCCACTAGGACCAGGTTGAGAGTCACTGGACCCCTCTCTAACAAAAAATCTGTCCAGGGAGCTCTGTGTCTGGCAATTCTTTAAAACATCCCTGAAATGGGACACCACAGTGTCATTGTACAGGTTGCCAGCACGGCCTGTAACAGCATGGTTAGGGTGATAAAGCCTTGCACATCAGCCCATTTGGCACAGATCTCCCTAATCCTTGAAGAAGGCACCTTCCATCTCTGTTCCACCTCCTCCCCCTCTGAACCATTGTCCTGACCTGTGGTCTGTTGTTGCTGTTGCTGTTGAAGCTCTTGCAGATCTTCAGTGGTTATCTCTTCTTTGTGCTCCTCCACCAACTCTTCCACATCCTCACCACTCACCTCCAACCCCATGGACTTGCCCAGTTCCACAATTTCTTGCACAACAGGCTGAGGCTCAGCCCCAAAACCTTAAAAATCCCTCTCTAGGACACAGTCTGGCCACAATTTTCTCCAGGCAGAGTTCAAAGTCCTGGTAGTCACTCCCTCCCAAGCCTTACCTATAAGGTGTACACAATGCGGGGTATGGAAATGATTTTTCCAAAAGTCTCTTAGGGTCATTTGCATGTCGGTGGTCACATCAAAACTCTTTTGAAACATTACTTTGGTGTAGAGTTTTTTAAAGTTGGAAATGACCTGCTGGTCCATGGGCTGGAGGAGAGGAGTGGTATTAACCCTTTGACTGTTTCGGACGTATATTTACGTCTTACGAGCCAATGTTTCGGACGTATTTATACGCCTAATTTCTAGCAGCTTCAAATGAAGCGGGAGAAAGCTGATAGGCCTACATGTGAGAGAATGGGTCTGCGTGGTGGGTGTGCGCAGTATGAAAAAAATCGGGGACCCAGTGGTGCATTGTGGGAGCGCCATGTTTGTAGTCCTTGTTCACCATGCCTGGCGGTAAGAAGTACTTCACTCCCCGGCGAATTGGAGGCCTTCTCTTCCAAAGTGATAGTTCTAACAGCGATGGAAGTGCCAGTGAAAGTGAATTCCATGGTTTTCAAGAGGGTGTGACCGAAAGCAGTGCCCAGGATAACATAATTAGTGATGAAAACCCAGATGACCCACAGCCTTCCACCTCTGGTGCTGGGCCGTCTCATTCACGTTCACCTGTACCAGGACGAAAGAGGAAACTATTTCCCCGTGTAGAAGACTCTGATGTAAGCAGTGTAAGTGATGATGACAGTGATTTCAAAGCTATTGAAAGCAGTTCTAGTGGCGACAGTGAGGGAGATTATTCTCCAGTGAAGCGGCAGTATGTACGACGCAACATGCGTTCTGGTAGTGTGCCATATGCTATTCCAAAGAAAAGGAGTAAATCTCGGAGTACATCTCTTGGCCCTACACCACGAATTGATAGTGAAGATGACGATATTGTTACAATGGGGATGCGTAATGTGCGTGGGGCAGGTGGTGGTGTTGGCAGTGGCATGAGTCATGTGCCACCACGAGCGGGCCACGCTGCTACCCACGCTGCTAACTCAGCACAACCACCATCAACCACCCCCACACTTCCACAACCTGCACAACCACAACCTGCACAGCCACAACATGCACAACCACAACCTGCACAACCACAACCACCTGTCAATATCCAGTATGCACCAGCAGACCGCATCTGGGATTAGCAGCAAGGTGACAATTTTGTTCCCAATCCCCATGACTTTGATGAAGCACAAAGTGGAATACGGCCATCGTGTACACTTGGGAACAATGCTACTGAACTGGAATGCTTTCAGTTATTCTTCGATGAACCCCTGATGGACATTATTGTCAGGGAAAGCAACACATACTATGAGTACACCATGGCAAACACACTTCTTTCACCAAATTCACGGCTACACCAGTGGAAGGACACAACTGTGGCAGAGATGTACTTGTTCTTTGCCACAATAATGCTTATGCCACATGTTTATAAGCACACTGTCACCACATACTGGTCGACAGAACGCCTGATTTCAACCCCAGGTTTTAGTGATATTATACCAGTGAATCGTTTTTTGATACTGTTGCGTATGCTTCACTTTTCTGATAAAACCAGGCCTGACAGAAACGACAGGTTATATAAGATCAGGAATGTGTTCATGTACCTGAAACAAAAGTGTTGTATGTATTTTTATCCCTTCAGGAAGCTTGTTATTGATGAGTCTTTGATTTTGTTCAAAGGCAGACTGTCGTTCAAGCAGTATATACCAAGCAAGAGGAAACGCTTTGGTATAAAGTTATTTGTACTGTGTGATTGCAAAAGTTGTCTGGTTTTGGATATAATTGTGTACACTGGCAGTAATACATTGCAAGATACCAGGAAGTTATTGGGTATCTCTGGTGATGTGGTTAGAACAATGATGGAACCATATCTTGGTAAGGGGCATATATTATATACTGATAACTGGTACACGAGCCCTTTACTCAGTGATTTCTTGCGAGTGAACATGACAGACGTGTGTGGCACAGTGCGTGCAAATCTTAAACATATGCCTAGGTTTGACGCTGGCACTCGTAGAGGTGAAGTGCAGGTGTTTGCTGCCAATGATATCATGGCATTTCGGTGGCAAGACAAACGTGATGTCACATTGCTGACATCAGTTCACAGACATGAAATGGTAGACAGTGGAAGACAGAATAGAGAGACCAATGAACCCATTCTAAAACCTGCAGCTGTGATGGACTACATCCTCAATATGCGCTTAGTGGACAAATGTGACATGCAGATTGGGTTTGCTGATTGTGTACGCAAAAGTTATAAGTGGTACATAAAACTCTTTTTCCATCTTCTTGACATTTCCATGCTGAATGCTTATAACATGTACAAGTTGAAGACCAACAACAAACCCAAATATGGTGAATTTTGTTTGTCAGTCATCAGACAAATAATATTCAAGTACCAAGGAGCAACACCTGCAATAGACCAGCGCCCACGAAATTATCAACACATGCCCTCTCGTATGAGGCCTGGTGATCACTACCCCATACAAGTGCCTGCTACTACTCTCAAGAAAAATGCTCAGAAGAGGTGTTTTGTCTGTAAACATTCCACAAAACGCCCACAAACACGCAGAGACACAAGCTGCAGGAGTTCTAGGAAAGTGTTCAGTGAGTGTACATATGTATATATATTATAGAACAATAGTAATGAACATTTTTTGTCGTTGTTTGTTTGTGTAAACAAGTTTTGTAAACAATATAAACATACCATTGTTTGTGAAGTTATTGTGGTGCATACAACGAGTGTATATATATACATTGCACCTTACTGTGGTCTCACAGGCCACATAAGTTACATAAAAAAAGAAAATAGTGAAAAAAACAAGAAATCTACGAATGGAAGTAAACAGAAGTTTACCGAGTCAGCGGAATTCGCCGATGTTGCCATACGCAGCTCAAATTGTGCTAACTTTACGCCTCCATATCTCGGTAAGTACTGATGGCAAAAAACTTTTTTTAGGCTTAAAACAATCAGCAAAATAATCCTAACATTTTGGTAAGAAAAAATAATTTTTTTTTTTTTTCGAATATTTCCCGACAGAATGACAGTTTCAGAAAGGGGTCTCCGACAGTCAAAGGGTTAAGGGGCAAGAACTTCACTTAGATAAACTTAAAGTCCTCCACAATTTTCTCTACCAAGTTTTGAGGATGACAAGGAGCATTGTCCATTATCAGGAGGCACTTAAGTGGCAAATTATTTTCCTGGAGATATTTCTTCACACTGGGGCCAAACACGTCATTGAACCAATCTAAGAAAATGTCCTTTGTGACCCATGCCTTTTTGTTAGACTTCCACATCACACACAAATTAGACTTGGCGATACTGCATCTGCCAAACACTCGGGGATTTTCAGAATAATACACCAGTAAAGGCTTCACTTTACAATCACCACTGGCATTAGCACAAAGCATCAAAGTTAGCCTGTCTTTCATAGGCTTATGTCCTGGGAGTGCCTTTTCCTCCTGTGTAATGAAGGTCCTGTTTGGCATTTTCTTCCAAAACAGGCATGTTTCGTCACAATTGAACACTTGTTGGGGTTGGAATTGTTCAGCCTCTATGTACCCCTGGAATTCCTGCACATATTTTTCAGCCACACTTTTGTCACAACTGGCTGCATCACCATGCCTCACAACACTATGTATGCCACTTCGCTTCTTAAATCTGTCAAATCAGCCTTTGCTGGCATTAAATTCGTTCACTTCAGCACTTGTTGCAGGCATTTTCTTGACGAGATCATCATGCAACTGCCTTGCTTTTTCACATATTATTGCCTGCGTAACACTATCTCCTGCTAACTGTTTCTCGTTGATCCACACCAACATCAAATTTTCCACATCTTCCAGCACTTGCAATCTATTTTGTGATCACATATGCACCTTTCGCAGCAACAGCTTCCTTGATTTTACGTGTATTTCCCTTGCCCACAATGGTTGCGATGGTAGAATAGGCTTTATCATACAGCCTGGCCAGCTCAGTGATACGCACTCCTCTTTCATATTTTGCTATTATCTCCTTCTTCAGTTCTACCGTATTTCTCAGCCTCTTTACCACAGGGCTGGCACTAGGAGCTTTCTTTGGACTCATGGTGGCTTATTTAGCAGCTGCAAGCACTAAAAACAGTGGAATAATGACAATATACTGGTATGAATGCGTGGGTGGTGGTCACTCTAGCTTGTAAACAATAGCGCACTGACGCTCCGTGGAGTCACGGGCCCAGCTGGGCACGCGTACGCGTCCGGGACGAATATCGTAGACCGAGCGGATCATCGTAAACTGAGCCAATATTTTGACGTAAAAATGTATCGCTAACCGATTTTATCGTTATCCGACGCCATCGCTAACCGGGGGTTGACTGTATACACAAATCCAGTATAGATTATCATATATAGCAGCATATGTGTAGAAAACCTAGGATTACCTAAAAAAGTCAGACAGAGTGACTTATTTCCATTGCTACATTGTTAATGCTACACTTTATCACTGGCTGGTGCTATAGCCTTTATCGACTTGTGAAACTTCTTTGGACCCATGGTGACTTATTTCACAGTGACAATCACTAAACCAGCAATAAACACAATAAATTTATTGTGAAATGTTTGAAAGAGCGCGCTGGGTATTGTTCACTCAAGTGTAAACAACTCTAGACTGACGTCCTGCGTGGCGAAGCGCGCAAGCGCGGACAGGCGGACAGGTCTGGTACGGATCGCTACACGAGTAAAAATCACTACACGAGAAAAATATTGACCGTAAAAAGCAATCGTTACACGAAAAAATCGTTATTCGGACAGATCGTTACTCGGGGGTCTACTGTACCAGGTCACAACACCTGCTATACAAAATCTTCCATGAACTGATCACTTCCTAATACAGCTTCCTGCAACTAAGTAGAAATGGGCTCAGAAGATGTGTGTTGTCTTTGCACAAACAAAACGATGGTCACAAAAATGCAAAGACACTCTGTTATGTGCGAGGAATGTAAAACACCACTGTGCATGATACCTTGTTTCAAAGACTTCCACAGAATGCAGCAGTTCTAGGAACATGTCCAGTGACTGTACATATGTAAATACATTGCTAATATACAACATTTTTGCATGTTTTTTGTTGTAAACTAGTTTTGTAAGCAATATAATGACAAATTACTGCAGTTATTGTGTTGAATACAATGAGTGTACAATTATACATTATACATTATATTGGTCTCACAGGCCACAAAAGTTATTGGAAAAAAATAATTAGAAAAGAAAAAAGTAACAAAAACGTAAAATAAAAAAAAGCGACTTTACGGAAGTCGCGGATGTTGCCGCCACCCGGTCATTAGGGGTCAACTTCATGCCTCTATATCCCAGTAAGTACTGATCAGATTTTTTATTTCGTTTTGTTTTGTTACCTACAAAATTATTATCTAATTCTGTAATTTTTTTTTTTTTTTTTTTCAAAAATCTTGGACTCTGGCTCACACTTTCTGATTTGGCCTCTGGACCCTGAAAGGGTTAATAGATGTATAATCCTTAATAAAAATATCCTAGTTGCATGTCTTAAATGAATATTTGTTAGTATTAGATTACATATTTGACCTTTTTCAGGTCAAGTTGAGTGGAAGAACTAATGAGGTTCAGGTTGCATGGGCAGGCAGCGGTCTGCTGGCTGTTTCAACAGGAGATGGTTCTGTACGTCTATGGAATTTAGACTCTGGTGATAATTATGTTCTGAGTTTACAAGGACCAAGCTATCGTGATCAAGAATATGTCATGTGTTTATCTTATTCTGAAAATAAAAGTAAGTTAAATACTAAAACTTAATACAGTAAACACTTGTACAGCTTTTTTGTGACTTACATTCATGAATATGTTGTTTATCAAGCAAAGTGTATGATTTTTTTTTTTTTTTTTTATTGACAGACTTGCATTTTTGAGAAATGGGAAATCATGCCTACAAAATAAATGAAGAAAATTAACCCTTTACCGGGCACTCCCTGGAAAATGATAATTTCGAAATGTATTTCAAATGAGTGGATAGAGTAACTCAATGTAAGGATAATGAGCCCATATAATTGAAATTCTAAAAAAAACTTTTCACGCAATTGCCAATATTCGAGGACCGTCTACAGACGGTCCTGACCGTTAAAGGGTGTCAAATTCTGAATGTTGCAAATTTGCAATTGTTAATAAAACACCAAATAAGTATTTTTCTATTTTATTATACTAATAGACAATATCAAAAACACAAATGGAACTTGTTTCCAAACATTTTGTATGTATAAAAATATGAAAGTGAACCAAAGAGCAACATGGACACATTGCAAAGGGATAAAACTTTCAAGTCCCATATTCCTGAATTTCCTGAGAAAAAACAATCATTCTTGATCACTAATTGCTACAATGAAAGGCTATGAAGCAATTTCTTTCCTTCTTGATGCATAGATTTACCTTGCATACGGCACACAAAAATGAGGATGTGACATGATTTTTCGTTTTGCTGCAATAATTGCATGTAAATATTCTGCCTTGCACTGGCCAGTGACCTAGCATTTTATCAAACCTATCATTTTGGTCAAACCTCACACTGTCATCAGGCCTTTCTGCACGTTGGTACTGCACTGGAGATGGCAACAGGTCATCTGGTTCTGGATCTGAGTCACTTTCCACCAAAATGCAGAGATATTTGAACTTCTGTTGGAAGGGTTCACAATAGAACAATTTCTCATTGATCTGGAATGACAATAAGAATGTTCTGTACACACCCAGACCACTACAGAATTCATATATGCACTAGAAATTTTAATTTAAATATTTATTTACTGAAATTTAAAATGGGGCCCTGACGGGCGGGACCGTCTGTACACGGTCCTCTTTTGTTGCACTTTTTTCAATTGCATGGTACACTCATATTATGCATATCTAACTCCTGATATATATCTCAAAATATGCCTAAACTATTCATTTACACACTGGACACAACAATTAGTACTTACCGACATTGTAGAGAGTATAATCACAGTGTATATGAGTGGAACAAGAGCAAAAATTCGGCTCTGGGTGACGTAAAGCGAGAAGTGTTTACATTTTGGTCTCTCAACCAATGGGAAGCGAGCAGATGCCGGTCTCACTTAGCTGGAGCGACTCACAGAAGGCTTGTGATTGGTCAGATATAGACAATGGGAACCTAGATGGGCTGGGGGAGTAGGATGACACGCGCAAAAACACGTGTTTAGGACCGTCTGTACACGGTCCTGCCCGGTAAAGGGTTAAAATTTACTGTATATTGTTTAAAGGCTTTTCTTCTTTATATATACCCACTCAACTACCTAAAGTCATACGTTAGCAACAGAAGCCAATACGTCTACACAAATGGAGCGAACTCTTCCACACAACAAATTACAGTCGGAGTCACTCAAGGAAGTGTCCTGGGGCCACTTTTATTCCTCATTTACATAAATGACCTACCGAATGCATCACAACTACTCAAACCCATTTTATTTGCAGATGACACAACATATGTCTTCTCTCACCCAAATCTAGTTATACTGGCCAACACTATTAATGCCGAATTACAGAAAATATCAACATGGATGACGACTAACAAGCTTACTCTCAATACTGACAAGACCTACTTCGTACAGTTTGGAAGCAAAGCCGCAAATGTTCCACTTAACATAATGCTCAATGGTTCACCCATCACAAGACTCACAGAGGGAAAATTCCTAGGAATCCACCTTGACAGTAGCCTTAAATTCCAAACACACATACAACAAATTTCCAAGAAAATCTCAAAGACAGTAGGCATATTATCAAAGATACGGTATTATGTGCCACAATCGGGGCTCCTTGCACTATATCATTCACTTATCTACCCTTATCTCACCTATGGAATCTGTGCATGGGGATCAACAACATTAAATCACCTTAGACCACTCATAACACAACAAAAGGCTGCAGTCAGAATGATAACAAATTCCCACTCTAGACAGCATACTCCACCACTATTCAAAAGTCTAAAACTACTCACCGTAAAGAACATTCATACTTATTCTTGTGCCTACAACATATATAAAACTTTACACTCTAATATAAACCCTCCGCTCAAAATTCTCCTCACCAACTTGAATAGGACCCATGACCACAACACAAGACACAGATCATTTTTTGATATACCCCGAGTTCTTAACAACCTATGTAAAAATTCTATGCACATGAAGGGCCCCAGAATCTGGAATTCATTACCAGTAAATAATAACCATTTTGGGGTCAGTGCCGTACTAGTACGTTTTACGAGCAGGGGTTGGTGATGTACTAGTATGCCCAAATTCTAGCGGCCTCAATTTAAGCAGAAAACGTCTGGTAGGCATACATATGATAGAATGGGTCGGTGTGGTCAGTGTGCGCAGTATAAAAAAAATCCTGCAGTACACACTGCATAATGAGAGAAAAAAAACTCTGACTGTTTTTTTCGATTAAAACAGCGACTTTGCAGTCTATTTTCGTATGGTATTTATTGATGTATTCTCGTTTTCTTGGTCTCATTTGATAGAATGGAAGATATATTACAGAAATGGAGATGATTTTGATTGGTATGACAATGACAAGTACCTTGAAATTGAGCTCAAAGTAGCGAAAATGTTCGATTTTTGACGATGTTCAAGAGTAAACAAATCACACCATGCGTCCAATACACATCAACTGGCGAGTCTTATATTCATGCACAAGTGCTCTGATATTATTTATACCGTTTTTACAATGATGCAGTTGTATACATAACAGTAAATCTTCTATTTTTGTGAAAATAAAAATTCAAAATGGAAAGCAAAAGTAATGGAACAGGGGCCTGGAGACGTGGCTAATGAACAGAGAACATGTTATTTTAGTGCCAGGAATGTCTGCCTTGTTTACTCTGGACCCTATTTTGAAATTGGCATCATTTGAAATTTGTGTGAAATTGGAAAATTGCCATTTTCTGACCACTATTTTGGGTAGATGAAGTTGGTAAACAGGCAGTTTCTTCTACTCATTCGATAGAAGAAATGGAGTTCTAGCGAAATAGCTATAATTTTAAGAGACTGAAACATTGGAATTTGTCGAAAATAGGGCTCGAAGTGGGTGAAATCGCCGATGCGTCAGTGTCATAGATACCGATAACTTCGCGAAAGCATGATTTCCTTAATTTTCGATCAAATTTCATAATTTTAGTGGCGTTATGAACGGAAAACGATTCTCTATCATTTCATAAGAATTTTTTTTTTTTTTTTTTTTTCCAAAAAAAATTTCGACCCCAGGAACACTTTCCTGAGAAGGCCTGTCGACCCCCAAAGGGTTAAGATAACCTTGTCTGAAAATCAATTTAAGACTCAAGTCAAAAATCACCTACTCACCCAAAACTAAATAATCATACTATAAACTACAGTGGAACCCCGGTTAACGAACACCCCGGACTCTCAGCTCAGACTGACACTACTGAAGTCTCTCAGCTCAGACTGACACTACTGAAGTCTCTCAGCTCAGACTGACACTACTGAAGTCTCGTGCAATTATGTAAGTAGTATAATATTGTAAGTGCTTGTGGAATTGTATTTTTGGGGGTCTGAAATAGACTAACCTAAATGACATTTTTTCTTAAGGAAGTAAATTCGTTCGGTAATGGCACTTGAGCAGGCTTCTGCAATGAATTTTTTTCGTTAACCGGGGTTCCACTGTACTTTGAAAAATGCTCATTATTACTTTCCTATAAGATAATTTCAATTTTTAATAATATGTTACTGTTATGTTACCCCCTACTCACCCAAAACTAAATACTCATACTATAAGTTAATGTCAAAAATGCTCAATGTTATTTTCCTTAAGATAATCTCAATTTCATATTACCATTCAAGAATCTAAACACCTGTTACAATCTAATATCATCATATAATAATTTTAACAGTATAATATCATCATATTGTAATTTGAAAACAAATTTTAACTAGAATAAACTCAATAAATTTCTCTATTATTATGTACATAGTCTTTAAGTTACTAGATTAAGCTGCCCCTAATGCCATGGCATGTCAGTGGCTCTCCTTGCACTCAATTTATATTGTAACTACCAATACCTATGTAATCTGCAATGAAATAAAATTTACTTTACTTTACTTTACAGTAAGATCTCATATTATACATGTTGACTTATCATGTAATTAATACAGTCAACCCCCAGTGCTCGACGGCATCGGAGGTCGTCCAAATCGGTGTTCGACAGGTTTTTTTACGAGAATTTTGGCTCGGTATTAGGCAATCTGTTCGGAGTTGGACGAGTTGGCTATTCATCCCAGACTCATACGCGTGTCCCAGCTGGGCCCGGGCACTCCACGAAGCGTCAGTACTATTGTTTACAAGCGAGAGCGACCACCATCCACACATTCATACCAGTATATTGTCATTATTCCACTGTTTTTAGTGCTTGCAACTGCTAAATAAGCTACCATGGGCCCCAAGAAAGCTCCTAGTGCCAAGCCTGTGGTAAAGAGTGTTGCAGGGAGTGAAGCAGGGATACAGGGAGTGTAGCATTCATGCAGGGAGTGTAGCATTCATGCAGGGAGTGTAGCCTTCATGCAGGGAGTGTAGCCTTCATGCAGGGAGTGTAGCCTTCATGCAGGGAGTGTAGCATTCATGCAGGGAGTGTAGCCTTCATGCAGGGAGTGTAGCCTTCATGCAGGGAGTGTAGCCTTCATGCAGGGAGTGTAGCCTTCATGCAGGGAGTGTAGCCTTCATGCAGGGAGTGTAGCATTCATGCAGGGAGTGTAGCCTTCATGCAGGGAGTGTAGCCTTCATGCAGGGAGTGTAGCCTTCATGCAGGGAGTGTAGCATTCATGCAGAGAGTGTAGCATTCATGCAGGGAGTGTAGCATTGATGCAGGGAGTGTAGCATTCATGCAGGGAGTGTAGCATTCATGCAAGGAGTGTAGCATTCAAAGAGAAAGGCCAGTAACCCTAGAAAAGAACTTGCCACCTGCAGTGTTAATGGAAGGGGATTCCCCTTCCAAACACTAGCATACTACTCCACCTTCTCCACCTTCTCCCCTCCTCCACACATCAACAACTCTTCAATAAATGTAAGTGACATGTTATTGTACTATTATTTCTTAATTTTTCATAAAATTGTGTATAATTTAATGTCAAAAAGTTCAAAAAAAATATTTTAATTTAATACTTTTGGATGTCTGAAACGGATTAATTGTATTTCCATTATTTCTTATGGGGAAAATAGAATCGGAGTTCGACCAAATCGGTGGTCGATGGGCCGTCTGGAACGGATTACCGATGAGAACCATGGGTTGACTGTATATGTTTTTTCTAAAATTGACAAATCACAGAACTGTGTGAGTTCATGCAGTAAATTTTTTGGAATTAATATTTCATGTAAAATCTGGCTTGATTGCATGATGGGAAACTAGTACATAAGACAGAAAAGCTACCCAATGTGTGGGTTGAGTAGAAAAAGAAAGATGTTCAAGTGATGCCCTTGTGATCAGGAAAACAAGCCTAATCATACTATGAAAGTGTGTGAGGAGGATGGAAAGCCTACACAGGTGTTTATTTAGTTTTTGATGGGTTAACACCTCTAAACTGCTCAGTCATCTGCATATAAAATTTAGTGGGAAAACTGTGTGTCCTGACCACACTGCTGCTGCTGCATGTTTTCCTGGCTAACTGGAGGAAATTATTTCTTAGGGTAGTTAAGAGCCTTTGCAAGTGTTTAATGCTAACAAGACAGGATTACTTTGAAAAAATGCTGCCTAGAACTTAGAAAAGTGCTCTTGGGTTCAAGACATTGAAAGATTTCTGCAGTTTCCCTCTGTACTGTAATGCATTGGGTGAATTTAAGTGCAAGCCAATGCCTATTTATCTCACCCAGAATCCCTGTGCTTTAAAAGGTAAGACAGAATAACTCTTCCATTATTTGACAACCTAATAAAATTAATGAATAACAAAATTATTTTATTTCTTCAATGAATATGTATCTGTTGCAAACGAACCTTTCATTCAAGGTTCTCATCACTTGATAATTCCCATAACTGCTCAACTAGAGGCAAGACAGTGATGGAGTGAAGGAGGGTAAAAACATTTTTTCTTTTTTTGGTTCACCCTACCTCAGTGAGAGATGGCTAGTGTGTTAAAAAAAAAAGCCTAAATCTGTGAAAAATTCCATCCATCTCATGTGATGCATCAGCCATTGAAGATTGCCCAAATGCTTTTCAGGAACTTAGATGAAATTTGTTTACAACTTTTGTCATTTCAAAGTCTGATATTGCTGCACTCAACAACAAGCCAGTTCTGATATTACTAAAATATCTACTTGTGTCACAATATTGGCAAGACTTTCTATATAATGTTTGGGAACAAAGCAAAGGATGTTCCTTGCACCAAATGACAGGCAGGAGGGTAAAATTCTTGGGAATATTCCTGGACAACACACGCATTCAGAACATTTTCAATAAAACTTCCAAAACGGTGGGAATTGTTTAAAAAATATGCTACTATGTTGCACAAACTTTCCTGCTCACCTTGTTGCTATTCAGCAAAAATCACTTATCAGAATTATTACTTATTAAATCTCCAGACAACACCCCTCTTCTCCCCTTATTCAAAAGTTTTAGTGCCACAGGACACGTGGACACAATACAAGGAACACATGGACACAATACAAGGAACACGTGGACACAATACATGTACAAGGAACACGTGGACACAGTAGTACAAGGAACACGTGGACACAATAGAAGGAACACGTGGACACAATACATGGAACACGTGGACACAATACAAGGAACACATGGACACAATACAAGGAACACGTGGATGCAATACAAGGAACACGTGGACACAATACAATGAACAAGTATCTCTGATATAAAATAAAAAATAAAATATAATAAAATACTTTATTGAGACATTGTACAATTATATATGGTAGACCTAGTTATACATAGTTATTACATAGTTATTACTTAGTTATTAATGAGATGTACATGCCAAAAGCCCCTAATATGCTGTGCATTGCGGGCATTCTTAGGACTACTTAATTCTAGACTTCATGGTAAAAAGTTATGGTTGATATTTTATAAAATAAGTAAAGTTGCATATCTAAGTTATAAAGTTTGAATATAAGTTGAACATATCAATTAATTGTAGCAATGCAACTAATTGAGTGAGATAACAATTTAAAACAATTAATTGCATTGCAGTTAGTTTACGTGGTCATTATAATGTAAGTGTTGTGGAAATAATTAGCTAAGTATGTAATATTCACAACAGGTTTTACATTCAATTGATTAGTCAGGTTTTTACGTTAAGTGATTATTCTACTTTGCTGGGAATGTTTGATGTTGAGCAATTAGCTTTGGGTGAGAAGGTGGTTTTTTAGCATCGTTTTGAATTGGGGTACAGGTAGGGTTTCTTTGGCAATGGCAGGTAATGAATTCCAAATTTTCGTGCCTTTTATATGCATTGAGTTTTTACATAGTGTTAGATGGACACGGGGAACATCGAGGAATGATCTGTGTCTAGTGTTATGGTCATGTATCCTGTTAAAATTGGTAAGAAGTTTGAGTGGTGGGTTAATATTTGCATAGAGTGTTCTATGTATGTAATAGGCACAGTAGAAAGTATGGATGTCTTGTATGGTGAGTAAGTTTAGGTTTTTGAATATTGGTGGAGTATGTTGCCTGGAGTGAGAATTTGTTATCATTCTAACTGCTGCCTTTTGTTGTGTTATTAGTGGTCTGAGATGAGTTATTGATGTAGAGCCCCATGCGCAGATTCCATAGGTGAGGTAGGGGTAAATGAGTGAGTGATATAGGGTAAGGAGAGGTGGTTGTGGAACATAGTACCGTATCTTGGATAGTATTCCCACGGTCTTTGAGACTTTCTTGGAGATTTGTTGTATATGTGTCTGAAATTTGAGGCCACTGTCAAGATGGATTCCTAAGAATTTTCCCTCTGTGAGTTTTGTGATAGGGGACCCGTTTATCATTATGTTAAGTGGTGCGTTTGTAGCTCTGTTCCCAAACTGGATAAAATAGGTTTTATCAATATTGAGAGTAAGTTTGTTGGTCACCATCCAGGTAGATATTTTCTGCAATTCAGTATTTGCAGTGTTGGCTAGTGTGTCTGGGCTTGGGTGAGAGATAAAGTATGTAGTGTCATCTGCAAAAAGTATGGATTTGAGTAGTTGAGATGCATTTGGTAGGTCGTTAATGTAAATGAGAAAGAGTAGTGGGCCAAGAACACTTCCCTGTGGGACACCTACAGTAATAGTTTGCGTGGTGGAGCTAGCTCCATTTGTGTACACATATTGGTTTCTGTTGCTAAGGTATGATTTTAGATAGTTTAGGGAGTGTCCTCTTATACCATAGTGTGATAATTTTAAGTGTAACAGATCATGGTCAACTGTATCAAAAGCTTTACGTAAATCAATGAAGATTCCCACTGGGATTTCTTTTTTCTCAAGGGCGGTGTAAATTATTTCTAACATGTGTATAATGGCATCATTTGTATTTTTATTAGGCCTGAATCCAAATTGACAGTGGTTGAGTACGTTGTTGGAGGTGATGTAGGAATATATTTGTCTATGAATTAATTTTTCAAAGATTTTGGAGAGAAGGGGTAAGTTAGATATCGGCCTGTAGTTATTCAGGTCTGCTTGATCTCCTCCCTTATGTATTGGGGTGACCCTCGCTATTTTGAGTATTGATGGGAAGGTAGAGGATTCAATGGATTTGTTAAAGAGTGTTGCAATAATTGGTGAGAGAACTTGAGAGGCTTTTTTGTATATATAAGGTGGTAAGTTATTTAGGTCACCTGCTTTGTTTTTTAATGTGTTGATTATAAGTTAAACTTCTATTGGGTTGGTTGGGGCTAGGAATAGTGTGTTCGGATAGGTGCCAGTGAGATAGTCGTTAGCAGTTGCTCATAGTGTTTGTGAATTCAGTTACTAGTGGGTCCTGATCTTGTAGGAGGTTTATATTGAAGTCTCCTGTGAGGATTAAGTGGTCTTTGTTCATGTGTGCATCAGTAATCATACTTCCTAATTTTTCACTAAATTGCTGAATGTTTGACTGTGGTAATCTATAGATGTTTATAACTGTGAGAGGTTTTTGTAGATATTTTGATTTAAATTTAGCTATTATATATTCTCCATGTTCATCTCTTGTGCATGTATTGTTAATACATTCAAGCTGGTCTGAGTAGAACATAGCTGTGCCGACAATTGTGCATGGCTGTGTAACCAGGAATGGCATAGATATCTGTAGTATGAGGCTTTAACCATGTTTCAGTGAGAGCAATGATGGACATACTGGCCTGAAGTGAGTTTAATAATGCAGTGAGGTCATCAATATGTTTGCTTAAAGATCTGACATTGTAATTAAAGATAGTTATGTTATTGTTGGATTTGAGTAGTGTTTTAGCCTGTTCTGCTGTGTAGTAATGACAGTTGTTGTTAGGTTCATGTAAGTCATTTAATAGAAGGTTGGTATCAGGATCAATGTTTGGAATCATAAGATTTAGTGTGATTCTATAATTAAACTTAAAAATAGAACAACGCAAGTAGACCTAAGAATAGGACAATGCAAAAGGATTTCTTGGCACGTGAGTTAGTACGTTGAATATGTTTACAAAAATGAAAAAATGAGCTAAGGTAGTCAATTTACAGCTAATAAGAATCTAATGCTATAGCACCTGAGTTAGCACCTGAGTTAGTTATTTAATTAAACAAAAGTTTATATATGAGTGTGATTCTAAAAAAGACTTAAGAACTATGAATAATGCTAAACTTAAAGATATATCTGATCAATTGATTTTACTAGCTATTGGATTAATACACTTTTGAATAGAAGTCACAGAGGTTTAGAATATATCTTAACAGTGTAATTGATTTATTATTTAACTAGCTAATAGTACTGGTTGGAAAGTTACTATGATTAGTATTAAGTTATAATGGAACAAATATTAAGATTCAGTATTGCACTAGTTGTGATTATAGAATTTATTAAAGGCAATATAATGAAAATCAAAGTTAATTATTAAAAGATAAATAAGTGCTAAAGTGTATAAAAGTGTACAAAAGTAAAATTTATTAGTATTAAAAATATTAAAAGATAAGTACAATTTTTAGCAAATAAGGTGATTAATAGTAATTATAAATTCTAAGCAAGTAAGCTGATAAAGATATATAGGTATGTGGGTTGAAAAATGGGCACAAGTAAAAATTGTATGTATTTAAAAATAAAAGTAAAACTATTTGTCAAAAATATTCATCAGAGGATAGACAAATACTTAAATGAGGTAGATGGGCAAAACATACACTACACTATACATAGGGGTTTGGTATTGGACATTGTGTTTATACAGTCTCTGTTATATTTGCATCCCTAAGGAATCTTGATAGTTCATTCTCATTTGTGATAGTATACAACTGACCTACACTTGTTTTTTTCACTAGAATTTTTCCATCCCTGGTGAAACATTGGTGGATTTTATCATTATTCTCTCGCTTAAGTCTTCTGATTCTATTCCAGAGGTTCTGACGTTTTTTGGTCAGACACTCATTAATGAATACTTGTTTCCTGGCTTTAATAGATGATCTAATTAGATCTGTTTTCCCATCATGTGTGGTGAATCTAAGCATAACACTTTTTCTACCATGGGAACCTAGTAATCGTGCTTCTTTTATATCTGTCACTTGTACATTTACGTTTATTTGATCTTTGATGATCTGTAAAGTAATGTCTTTACTGTTTGCTTGGGTCATATCACTGGGAAAGAATGGACTGTTCACTATTACTGCGTCTGATAACTTATCTTGCTCGGTTTTGTCCTCTTGTAGTGCAAGGTAGTCATTAAACTGGTTATCCATGTTGTTCTTCCACTCCTTTACTGCTTCCTCAACCTTTGTGTTTATAGATGTTATCTGTTCAGTGTGGCTATTAATGACAGTTTGGAGGGTTTTGCCAAAATCAGTCATTCCAGTTGTTGTTAACTTTTGTTCAAGGCTGAGGATTTTGTTTTCAAGTTGTGTCATCCTGGTATCTTGTAGTTGAAGTGCTTTACGTTGGTCCATATTTTCATTGATTAATTTGATGATGTATGACTTTAGTGTATCTGGATCATTCGTCATACCTGATAGATTATCTGGGGTGAAGCCAGTGAAGGGGGAGCTTGTGGGGGAGGCAGCCATGTTTGTTGTTGATGCGTCGCCCTGGGTGGTGGTGAGGGGGGTGGAGGGTGTACCGGCGTCCTGGGTGGTGGTGAGGGGGTGGAGGGTGTATGACTCAACCTATTCAAAACTTCATGTAAGTAAAAGGCCTGAAAATTTGAAATCACTGCCTGAAAATGCCAGTAGTTCCCATCTGCCAATATCTGTTCTATTATTGTTAAAAAGCACCTCAATTAAATCTCTCATAAATCCATTGCCTGTAAATTCTCATGCTCTAATTTCAACATCCCAGTTCAAGCACTTCATAATATGCAGGTTATTGAACCAATTTAATTTTAATGTAGTAGTTTATTTGTAATTAATGAATTTTTCACTTGCAAACCTGTCTCATTGTTCTTATGATTGTAATGAATTATCCAAGCTATGTTAACTGAAATATTATTCTAGGTCTATAATTAAGTAGTTAATAAGCCTTATGATTAGTTTGCTCAAAATCTACCTGCATAGTTAGTGGCTTTCTCAAGAGCCTTATTTTGTATCAGATTTGATCTGTATTATTTTATGATCAAAGGCAATGTGTAACAATTTCAAATTTATAATTACTGTATGTGTATAGGTCTTTAGATATAAACAAATAGTAATTTAACTGATGCCATTCAAAATTGTTATATTTTAATCAAAGGAAAGTGCTAAATGCATAGAGATTGTATAGCAGCTGTTGAATGGGAAGCATTCATACTTGATCAAAGCAATGTGAAAATAATTCCAGTTGAAATTCAAATTGAAATTGATTTTTTTTTTTTAATACATTGGCCGTTTCCCACCAAGGCAGGGTGACCCAAAAAGAAAGAAAAACTCCAAAAAGAAAGGAAAAGCCTAAAAGAAAGAAAAAACTTTCATCGTTCAACACTTTCACCATCATTCATACATAATCACTGTCTTTGCAGAGGCGTTCGGATATGACAGTTTAAATGTCAATATCCCAATCCCCTCCTTTAAAGTTCAGGCATTGTACTTCCCACCTCCAGGACTCAAGTCTGGCTAACCGGTTTCCCTGAATCCTTTCACAAAATATTTCCCTGCTCACAATTCAACAGCTCCTCAGGTCCCAAAAAAACATTCGTCTCCATTCACTCCTATCTAAAACACTCACGCATGCTTGCTAGAAGTCCAAGTCCCTCACCCACGAAACGTCCTTTACCCCTCCCTCCAACGACCCCTACCCCGCCTTCCTTCCTCTACAGATTTATACGCTCTTTAAGTCATTCTACATTGTTCCATTCTCTCTAAATGACCAAACCACCTCAATAACCCCTCTTCAGCCCTCTGAATAATACTTTTTTGTAACTCCACACTTACTCTTAATTTCCACACTACGAATTTTCTGCATAATCTTTACACCACACATTGCCCTTAGACACGACATCTCCACTGCCTCCAGCCTCCTCCTCACTGCAGCAGTCACACTCATATAAGAGTGTTGGTACCACTGTATTCTCGTACATTCCCTTCTTTGCCTCCATGGATAACATTTTTTTGTCTCCAGACACCTCAATGCACCACTCACTTTTTCCTTCATCAATTCTGTGGTTAACCTCGTCCTTTATAAACCCATCTGCTGACAAATCTACTCCCAAATACAGTGGTACCCCGAGTTTCGGTTATAATTCATTCCAGAAGGCCGTTACTGAATGAATTTGTTCCTATAAGGAATAATGTAAATTAGATTAGTCTGTTTCAGACCCCCAAAAATACACTTACAAAAGCACTTACAATAATACACTTACATAATTGTTCGAGTTGGGAGCTGTATGAAACTCGGGGTACCAATGTATCTGAACATATTCACTTCTTCCATACTCTCTCCTTCCAATGTGATATGCAATTTTTCTTTACCTAACTCGTTTGATACCCTCATCAGCTTTCTCTTATCTATGTTTGCTCTCAATTCTTTCACTAACCTTTTACACTTCTCTTTAGAATCTCCCAAAAGCACAGTATCATCAGTAAAAAGTAACTGTCAACTCCCATTTTGTATTTGATTTCGCATAATTTAAT
>WNWK01034183.1:0-20607 GCA_009830355.1 Cherax destructor | reverse complement strand
ACACACACACACACACACACACACACACACACACACACACACACACACACACACACACACACACACCCACCCCCCACAGGCCTAGTATCTAATCGACATGTGCCTAGGACAAAATGGTAACTAACACACACACAGACAGACAGACACACACACACACACACCCCGCTGACAGAGTACAGGCTAGGCGGGCAAAGGCTACAAACCTCGGCAAAGGAGAAAGACCTTGGGGTGAGTATAACGCCAAGCACGTCTCCGGAGGCACACATCAACCAGATAACTGCGGCAGCATATGGGCGACTGGCAAACCTAAGATTAGCGTTCCGTTACCTTAACAAGGAATCGTTCAAGACACTGTACACCGTGCACGTCAGGCCCATACTAGAATACGCAGCGCTAGTCTGGAACCCACACCTGGTCAAGCACGTAAAGAAACTAGAGAAAGTGCAAAGGTTTGCGACAAGGTTAGTTCCACAACTCAGGGGTCTGTCCTATGAGGAAAGGTTGAGGGAAATAGGACTAACAACACTGGAGGAAAGAAGGGTCAGAGGAGACATGATAACGACATGCAAAATACTGCGGGGAATCGACAAGGTAGACAGTGACATGATGTTCCAGAGAGGTAACACAGAAACAAGGGGACACAACTGGAAGCTGAAGACTCAGATGAGTTAAAGGGATGTTAGGAAGCATTTCTTCAGCCACAGAGTAGTCAGGAAGTGGAATAGTCTAGAGAAAGATATAGTGGAGGCAGGAACCATACATAGTTTTAAGACGAGGTATGATAAAGCTCATGGAGCAGGGAGAGCAGAGACCCAGTAGCGGACAGCGAAGAGGCGGGGCCAGGAGCTGAGTCTCGACCCCTGCAACCACAATTAGGTGAGTACACACACACACACACACACACACACACACACACACACACACACACACACACACCGCGGTGGCTAGCGCTCTTGCATCACGCACAGGGGCCCGGGTTCATCCGGTGGGCGAAACATTTAGGTGTTTCGTTACACACACACACACACGCATACATACAACAGGCCTAGTGTCTAATAGACATGTGCCTAGGACAAAATGGTAACTAACACACGCCCCCAGTGGCCTAGTGGGTAAAGCTCTTGCTTCACGCACGGAGGGGCCGGGTTCAATTCCCGGTGGGGCAGAAACATTTCAAGTGTTTCCTTACATACACATACACACACACATATATATACAACAGGCCTAGTGTCTAATTGACATGTGCCTAGGACAAAATGGTAACTAACACACACACACACACACACACACACACAAAAACATACATACATACATACATACATACATACATACATACATACATACATACATACATACATACATACATACATACATACATATATACATATATACATATATACATATATACATATATAATATATATATATATATATATATATATATATATATATATATACATATACATATACATATACATATAATATATATATATATATATATATATATATATATATATATATATATATATATATATATATATATATATATATATATATATATAATACATACATACATACATACATACATACATACATACATACATACATACATACATACATGTATGCACACCTACCTATCTACCTTTATTTTTTTTTTTACACTGGCGATCTGCCACTGAGGCAGTGACCCGAAAAAGAAGAAATTAAACTTTTTCTTCTTTTTACATTTAGTAACTTGTATAGGAGAAGAGGTTCCTAGCCCCCCTTGCTCCTGGAATTTTAGTCGCCTCTTAAGACAAGCATAGCTTTTTGAGGAAGGATTCTTCTCCACTTCCCCATATAGAACCTACCTAAAATCAACCTAAACCTACCCACCCTCTCTATGGATATTCTTCATTCATCCAACTTTGAGCCCCAGTTACACTAGAATCCTCTTCATCTGGGTTCTTTGATTCATTGTATGTGCTCACAACAGGTAGGACCTTCCTCAGCTCAACTTCTGAACCCATGGCACTTGAAGAGTGACTAGATCCTGGACCTTAGATTAGACGGCTTGCACATGTCTGTACCGTGACCTCTGGGCACTATGGTACTGTAATCTTCTGTTTTGATATTGCATTCTTAGATTGTTAATGTGATCCTCTGAGTTCCATGACTTACATTTGAACTTACAATTTAGAAACTGGGCAGTATTCCCATGTTACTGTGTATTAAATTGTGCATGTAATATGGGGCAGTGATTGCGGTTCACATTGGAGAGGTTCACACTGATTCTTGAGGTGTCCAGTCTAACCAGAGCTGGATTTTAAACTGAAGAATGGAAGAATATAGTAACTGTCCTGACTAGAGTTTGTCTTAAGCATGTTATGGCTTATACCAGAATAAATATAGGGACTGACATACCCAGACAACTGTTTGGAGCTTCATAATCGAGGCAGTTCTCCTCAAGGATAATAGGATTTGTGATGCATGAAGGTGATTATGAATGGTTTATTTTTAACATTACCAATGCACTTCTTGTGTGTATGTGATCAGGATTTTCCTGGCTAGCATGAATATAAGCTTACATCAATCCCTACCTGCAGATGCAAGGCTTTGTCCAGGCTTGCAAAAGATATTTTTTTTACTCACATCCAACCCGATGTAGCTATCTAGCAATTGGATTTAAAAATCAACCGTGTCAAAGATTGAATTTTCTGTTTCAATACTTTGCACTTTAAGTATCCTTCTTCAGGTCTTTAGTTGCCTTGACCAAGATTTTGGGTACTGGTGGCAAAATTCCTAAGGTTGTTCATGGAATCTAACACAGAATATAAATTTGAAGTGTGATACACTATCTATCAAGGGTTCCATGAATCAAAGTGTCACCCACTGCCTTTTGGTAGCTGTGCTTCTTCAAGGTTATTACTGAATGGGGCTGGGAGACTGCACAATGTCTGACCTCTCACATGAGGAAGTGCTAGTGTTCCTTTAGGCAGGAAAAGGTAAGAAAGATGTCATACTGGCAGCAAAAGTGGTTTAAGAGTTTGTTGCTGGTGTTATAAGGGACAAATTGATATGTTGTTTTTTATATAGTGGTTTATGGAACCTGAACACAAAGTAGTTTTTCATACTGTTTTATGTATATAAATATATGCAGTTATATCATTACTAAATGTTTCTCTACAGATGAACAGATATTTTTATATGCTAAGAAAAGCCCTGCCTCATATCCCATGCAAATTCTGTACAAGAAAGACCGTGTAATAGAAGTATTGGGGTATGAGGAGTCGCTTTAAGCCTCTGGCCTTAACGAAAGAACAGTGTTATGTTAGATACACTGGTTTCTCTGGCGCATGTTAAATTTGGAACTTAATTTCTCTGTGTTGAAAATGTTATATGGTATAGAGATAATAATAGCATTTCTCACGAAGTTCATATTCCCTAGTCATGACATGCCTAACTATCTCAGGTTTGATTATAAGTAGACCTATGTCTTGCATGTTTATGATAATAGTAATTAAAAGTTTGTGGACTCTAGGTAGAATGTATTTGTTCTTGAAAATTTTGTAAAAGATGAGATACTTAAATAAAATGTCTGTTTCTAATTAACATTTAAATTCAACCATAGTGAGTATGGCTGACATAAAGGACAATATGTCATATGTACTTGTATTAATGCATGGATCTTAATCTACAGTATTTATGAGGCTGTTGGCTCCTATTTAAATGTTTATGTTCTAAAGGTTTGCCATATATAAGGGAGAATGTTTTTGAAGAATTATATAAATTGAGGAACTTGACATTTTTTCTTGGTGCATGGAATACAGCAAAAAAAAAAAAAAAAAAAAAACACGTAAACTTTCGTAGTAGGCTGCATAATATTTTTCTCTCCATTTTTTCAGTATTTATATATACTGTAGATCAAAGAGTCATTAAGTCACTGATTTTTTTTTAACACGTCGGCAGTTTCCCACCGAGGCAGGGTGACCCAAAAAGAAAGAAAAAACTTTAATCATTCAACATTTTCACCATCACTCATACATAATCACTGTCTTTGCAGAGGCTCTCAGATACGACAGTTTAGACGTCCCTCCAAACTGCCAATATCCCAAACCCTTCCTTTAAAGTGCAGGCATTGTACTACCCATTTCCAGGACTCAAGTCCGGCTAACTGGTTTCCCTGAATCCCTTCACAAAATATTACCCTGCTCACACTCTAACACCTTGTCAGGTCCCAAAAACCATTTGTCTCCATTCACTCCTATCTAATACTCATTCACGCTTGCTGAAAGTCCAAGCCCCTCACCCACAAAACTTCCTTTACCCCCTCCCTCCAACCTTTTCGGGGATGACCCCTACCCCGCCTTCTTTTCCTAATAGATTTATACGCTCTCAAAGTCATTCTACTTTGTTCCATTCTCTAAATAATTAAGCCACCTCAACAGCCCCCACCTTCAGCCCTCTGATTAATATTTTTAGTAACTCCACACCTCCTCCTAATTTCCACACTACGAATTCTCTGCATAATATTTACACCACACATTGCCCTCAGACACGACATCTTCACTGCCTCCAGCCACCTCCTCGCTGCAGCATTTACAACCCATGCTTCACACCCATATAAGAGTGTTGGTACCATTATACTCTTGTACATTCCCTTCTTTGCCTCCATGGATAATGTTCTTTGTCTCCACAGATACCTCAACACACCACTCACCTTTTTTCCTTCATCAATTCTATGGTTTACCTCATCCTTCATTTACTGATATGGTTCATTTATTTTGAAAGTAAATTTTTATTCATGCTTTTGTATTGAAATTTCACATAAACATTTTTGTGCTGGAGGGATTATTGCCTTCATTGTTGCATTGGCTGGAGCTTACCATACCAGAGTGGCTGTGAGTACAGAAATTGAGCAAGTGCTTCTTACATGTTTTTAATGCATGGAAGCTTGTATACTCCTTGTTTTTACTTGCCTAGGAATTAAATATGACTCTGGAATTATGGTCTTTCAATGGGAAATGCCTTTCTTGGGTAGGTGGATAGGTATATTGTAGGTAAAACATAGAAGTTCAGTGTTAGCCCTACTTAACCAGTTGGCTGCTCATGTATGGGTTGAGCTAAGCAGACATTGGAGAGCTTGCACCTTTTTGGCCCTGTAGTTGCTACTAGTCCTTTGATGGTTATCTGCATATAACCATGTAGTACTATATCTGCATAAAATACTGCATGTTTAATGCATCTTCTTGGGCTCACTGAGGGCTGGGGGAATTGAGAAATGCAGTTACTGTATACAGGTCTCCCTCAACATTCGTGTTTTCCACTTTCGCGGGCTTCACACATTCGCGAATTCCTGGCCGCCAAATTCCCAGCCACCAAATCATATTTAAGTTTCCCGCCACCCGCGCGTCCCTACTACCCTTCCTCCCACCCGGCAGCCAGCCCGCCTGCCACTCACTCACTGAGTGTTTTGTTTGTTCATTATTTTTATTAAACTACAGTATAACATATATGTAGTACTATATAGTACAATATTTTACTATGATTTCATGTGTTTTATGATTGTTCATGGTTCAATAGGTTAAGGAAGCAGTATTGTATTATATTTCCCTACAATATATTGGGGCACCAAACATTCGCGAGGCTCTTGATCCCCTAACCCTCGCGAATGTTGAGGGAGACCTGTACTATTATTGATGAATTTATGTAACTCTCCAGAGACTTGTAGGGCAGGTGATTAGGCCTGGGATTCATCTATTTTTGGACATTGTGCAACAGCTGCCATGTTTTATCCTGTTGCACTCTTGACAACCTACCACCCCTTCTTTAACCAACGTAACTAGTGTTTCTCCTTTATTCCTTCCAACTCTGCTTAAGAAAGTATTCCAGCTAGTTTGCTTTGTTTTTAATGCACCATCAGTTTTTTGTAATCTAGTTGTCACTGCCTGTTTTTTTTCTGTTTCCTTTTAATTAAAAACCATACTTTGTGACATGGTGTGTTATTTCAAATTAAACATGATTACTTTTACCAAGTGGGTTTGGATATAGTAATTTATAGTAATTATTTCTTGTTTTCTAATAAATACAGTGGACCCCCGGATTACGTCATTTTTTCGTTCAAGAATGCTGTTCAAGTGCCATTACCGAACGAATTTATTCCCATAAGGAATAATGTAAATTAGATTAGTCCTTTTAGACCCCCAAAAGCACTTACAAAAATAAACTTACATAAAAGGGCGAGTTTGGAGACTCGTAAACCGGGGGTCCACTGTACTTTGTCTTGTATTGATGGTCTGTTGCCTTCTCTCTCTAGTGTCCTGATGCATATAAAAAAAGTCATATTTAGGAATTTGGTTTGTTTGCTGCTCCAGCCTTATAGACTTTCCAGTCTATTTCTTTATACAGTACAGTAATTGAAATTTCCAGTAACAGAATTTTGCCTCCATGGTTACAGTTCAGTAATGGTGCCCTAAATATTTTACACATTTCCTCAATCATTTTGACAATCCTCTCACCACGTGCTGTTACAGTGGATTATATGTACGGATTTACAATTTATGTATACTGTATGTCTTTTGTGTTTTTGTATTTCTTCTACTAAAGTTTTGATATTTGTGTTTGGAATTTTAGTATCATTAGTGTTCATTTACCAATATTGCCAGGTCCACCTTATTTTTCTAACACGTCTCTTCTCGGTTTCCCTTGAATGTTACCTCATGTAGAATGTTTTCTCAATTTGGTTTTAACGTAGTTAGAGCCATAGTATCTGCTTTCTTCTCTATAATTTTGCTTATCTCTAATCTTTTTGAGATTACCATATCTCTGTTTATATATACAATCTTCATAAATTTATTAGTCTGTTCTGTACACACTGGATGAAGGCTTTTATATTAATATTTCATTGTTTACAAGTAAATTCCATTTTATTAAAGAAGTCTATTTGTACATATTTAATACTAATAAACTGGTCTGTGTACAAAATTTACCTTCCATATCTTTGGTACTTGTAGAGGATGATTGTGTTGTGTGGAGGTAAATGTTGACGCGTGATCTCAAGGATACTAGATATGCCTTATTTGTATTGTGGAAAAATAAAATGTTGCATGTATTTTAAGGGTTTTGTTTAATATGTTTAAGGTATAAAAGAGAAGAGTATCTTGTTTTTGTATGTAATAAAGCCAAATTATAGTTATAAGACACTTTGAGACAAAGTTTTGCCCATACAACAAGCTTTTTCCAAATAAATGAAAGGCTGTATTGTCACTGTCATTAGTAGTTCAGTGATAGTACAGTGACTGTTGGCCGTTACATTCTTGATGACCTAAGCAGTGTCAAAGGTCAGTCTTCGAATATGAACGCCCCTTGGCCCTTCTAGAGGCAGTTACCATCGAGCGGGCAGAGAGTAGACAGGCGCAGTCATTAGGCTCTGAGATCCCTCCCTTATATCTGACTCCAATACAGTAAGTTACCAACCAAGCTCGTCTGTTTATTACCCAATCCATGAGAACCCCCACGACAGTATGTAGGCAAAAGGTTGTCTAAATAAAGATTCCTATAACTGCAGTTAGCATCTTTATTACAGTACAGTGGACCCTCGGTTTTCGTTCACCTCCAAACTCGAACAATTATGTAAGTGTATTTTCGTAAGTGCTTTTGTAAGTGTATTTTTGGGGGTCTGAAATTTCTTTCTTTCTTTCAACACGTCGGCCGTTTCCCACCGAAGCGGGGTGGCCCAAAAGAAAAAACGAAAGTTTCTCCTTTTACATTTAGTAATATATACAGGAGAAGGGGTTACTAGCCCCTTGCTCCCAGCATTTTAGTCGCCTCTTACAACACGCATGGCTTACGGAGGAAGAATTCTGTTCCACTTCCCCATGGAGATAAGAGGAAATAAGAACAAGAACTAGTAAGAAAAAAGAAGAAAACCCAGAGGGGTGTGTGTATATATATATGCTTGTACATGAATGTGTAGTGTGACCTAAGTGTAAGTAGAAGTAACAAGACATACCTGAAATCTTGCATGTTTATGAAACAAAAAAGATACCAGCAATCCTACCATCATGTAAAACAATTACAGGCTTTCGTTTTACACTCACTTGGCAGGACGGTAGTACCTCCCTGGGCGGTTGCTGTCTACCAACCTACTACCTAGGTGGGTCTGAAATGACTAATCTAATTTACATTTGTCCTTATGGGAATAAATTCGTTCGGTAACGGCACTCAAACAGCATTCTGGAAAGAATTTTCAATGAAAACCGAGGGTCCACTGTACATACAAACTCTCAGTATTTATATACTGCACTATTATTTGTTACACAGTACATGTATCCTGTTTTTATAGGGAAAAAATTAATATGTGGGTGAACTTGGGCTACCTTACAGATTACTTGCATTGCATGAAAAACAGAGCTACATTGATATTGATGTCAAATATTAAATTTACTTCACAAAACCCATCCATCAGACTATATACAGTAGCAACTGTGTGTTTAGTACAAATTAGATTGTGATACTTAAAGGTTAAAATTGAAATATGCTTTTGATCAATTTATATTACAATACTGCAAATTAATATCCCTGAAAGTATCAGATGCTTTGTATATGCTGTACCATATCTGGTTATAGTACCAATCTATAAGAATATTGAAATTCTACGTATTTATGAATATCCTCAAATATTCTGTTGTAAATCGCTAATCTAACATGTTAAGAAATGGAATATATTTTTTTGCTTGAAAACTGTTAGTTTAAACCAGATTTATGGTATTTTCTGAAGATGTTATATTAGAGATAATTCTAACTTGTCATTTTTTAATTGGACTGAAATTGTATACTTGATTTTC
The DNA here is from genome assembly GCA_009830355.1 of Cherax destructor. NCBI lineage: Eukaryota > Metazoa > Arthropoda > Malacostraca > Decapoda > Parastacidae > Cherax > Cherax destructor. The sequence goes on along the minus strand of WNWK01034183.1, from coordinate 11,783 downwards.
TTTTATCTGTTGAACTGTTGACTTAAAAGATCTGGTCATATACATTTGTCACTCATTTCATGTATTTATTTTTTTGTGTGTGATTTGACATTCTTGATAAAAACTGTGGTCAGGTAATATAGACTAAGGAAGGAAAATTAAACATTCCAGTAACTATATATCTGTGCAAAGTAGTGTAATTCATAAGAAAACTTGCCCAAGACTTCAGGTTTTAAAATTCTGTAGGAAAATAGGGATTTTATTTCAACTGAATCATAATGTTTTTCAAGTAGGTATTTTTTTTTTAAAAAGTCTAGGCATCTGGAAGACTATATTGTCTAATTAGCTGATCACAAGAGTGAATCTGTTATTGCATTTATATTCTAAAACATTAATGTGCATCACTCTTTATTTGATTGTTTGTTTTCTATGTAAATTTGTGCAACCTTGTCTGTAATATGATAAGGAAGTTTGTCTATACATTATTCCTCTTAATTGGAACATGTTTATTATAGAATTAGCATTATTTTGGACATTTCACTGCTGAATGATCCCTATGGGTCAGGAGTCATCTGCGAATGCAAGGTGACTCAAATAAAGAAAATTCACCATTAATTTAATTGCTGTCTTTCCAGAAGAGTGCTGACATCACTATTCAGATTACCCTCGAACTGTAACATTTCCCACACTATTTTCAGAGTACATACTGTACATATACTACTTTATTACACATTTCACTAAAAATGCTTATCCTCCACACTTCTACCCCTTCACCACCCCTTTTCTATGCAATTCCGAACTTGGTTGTTTTAAATACTGTATACTATAATGTAATAATAATAGGAATGAATTGTGATTCCCGTTTTATATTTCTTGTTGAATTCTTCATATTTGTTTACAACTGCCCCTTTTACTGGTAAGAACTATTTTCTTTTTGTTTCTCACAAAGCTTTCTTAATTATATTCAGTAATGATTGCATATTTTTTCGTTCTTCTACATCACATCTTAAAATGTATTTTATCTCTTAATAGAACAGTCTCTCTTCCCAAATATCGTTAATTTATATTAAAGATTTCTTTTTTTATATATAATAAATACTATATCAAGCATTAATTCCTTGTTGCCTTCTCTTACTTAGGTCACTTTTTTTTATGCTGATGTATAAAAATACTTGTTATATTGAGGAATTTGGTTATAATATTTTTTTAATGTTGTAGCCTCTTAGGCAATAATTAATTTCTAATAGTGTATTGTAATTTAAAACTTCTGAGAATGATTTTTGTGATAGAATGGAAACTTTATAATTGTCTAAATACAGTTTCTTTATTAATAGTTTCTTTTACTATCAAGTTTGTAGGTTTTAAGACCTGTAACTTCCAATGATTTTTGTCATTTCATGGTCGTATTTTGGTGATACCACAGTACAGTAGAGAAATTTATTATTTATTCCCTTGCTTATCTTGTCAAATTCTTCTCCCATGTGTTGTTAAATAGTAGGTTGCATTTACATTATTTTTCCTTTCTAAATTTTAATTTCTGTAGATTTTAGTGTTACATATACAAATACTCTCATTTCATCAACTTTCCCAGTGTTTTTTCTCCATACTAAATTGTTTCCATTAAATGCTCCTCATATAGAATATTTCACCAAGTTGGTTTTAGTTACACCCACTATAGTACACAGCACGTCCACAAATTAATGAAGTTCTGACTTACAATGTTCTGTACAGTGGACCCCCGAGTTTCGTAAACCCCGGAAATCGTACAGTTATGTAAGTATAATATTGTAAGTGCTTGTGGAAGTGTATTTTTGGGGCTCTGAAATAGACTAACCTACGTGACATTTTTCCTTAAGGGAGTAAATTCGTTCGGTAATAGTGCTTGAGCAGACTTCAGGAGTGAAGTTTTTACGAAACTCGGGGGTCCACTGTATATAAGATATTGGTACGTAATTTGAAACCAATTAATTACGGTACCTACGAATGCTGATCTGTAGTCATGATCATTGCATATATGTACAGTATTCAAACAAATTATTTTAAATAAAGAAATTTTTTTCTTAACCCTTTGGGGGTCGACAGGCCTTCTCAGGAAAGTGTTCCTGGGGTCGAAAATTTTTTGGAAAAAAAAAAATTAATTTTTTCTTATGAAATGATAGAGAATCTTTTTCCGATCATAACGCCACCAAAATTATGAAATTTGATCGAAAACTAACGGAATTATGCTTTCGCGAAAGTTAGCGGTAGCCATGACACTTACGCATCGGCGATTTTGCCCACTTTGAGCCCTATTTTCGACAAATTCCAATGTTTCAGTCTCCTACAATTATAGCTATTTCGCTAGAACTCTATTTCTTCTATCGATTGAGTACAAGAAACCGCCTATTTACCAATTTCATCTGCCCAAAATAGTGGTCAGAAAATGGCAATTTTCCAATTTCACACAAATTTCAAACGATGCCAATTTCAAAATAGGGTCCAGAGTAAACAAGGCAGACATTCCTGGCACTAAAATAACATGTTCTCTGTTCATTAGTCACGTCTCCAGGCCCTTGTTCCATTACTTTTGCTTTTCATTTTGAATTTTTATTCTCACAAAAATAGAAGATTTACTGTTATGTATACAACTGCATCATTGTAAAAATGGTATAAATAATATCAGAGCACTTGTGCATGAATATAAAACTCGCCAGTTGATGTGTATTGGAGGCATGGTGTGATTTGTTTACTCTTGAACATCGTCAAAAATCGAACATTTTCGCTACTTTGAGCTCAATTTCAAGGTACTTGTCATTGTCATACCAATCAAAATCATCTCTATTTCTGTAATATATCTTCCATTCTATCAAATGAGACCAAGAAAACGAGAATACATCAATAAAAACCATACGAAAATCGACTCCAAACTCGCTGTTTTAATCGAAAAAAACGGTCAGAGTTTTTTTTTCTCTCATTATGCAGTGTGTACTGCAGGATTTTTTTTATACTGCGCACACTGACCACACAGACCCATTCTTTCATATGTATGCCTACCAGACGTTTTCTGCTTAAATTGAGGCCACTAGAATTTGGGCGTACTAGTACGGCACCAACCCCTGCTCGTAAAACGTACTAGTACGGCACCGACCCCCAAAGAGTTAAAAGCATTCATACTTTGTGTATGTTCATTTTATAAAGATTGTTCAAAAACTTTGGCTTCAATATTTATGATTTTATTAATCTGAATTATGAATATTTTTGTTAAGTTTTACCAGATGTCAATAGAAAAATAGGTTTTGAGTTCTGAACATTTGATTTACCAAAATTTTCAGGAATTCATTAACATTTGTATTGTTCCTTCCTACCCCCTTGGGAAGTTCTGATGGCTGGTGTCTGTTGTTTCCCACTGCCATGCGTGAAAGTCCAACTGCCTATGGTGGCTTCTTGCTCTCTTTTTCTTAATCACTTCCAATCTCATTCTCATGCCATCGCAGTGTACAAAGATGGTTCCAAGTCTTCTGACAGCGTCAGATTCACAGCAGTGTTTCCAGACAGTTTCGTGCAAGGGCATTTATTATCCTCGGCTAGCATTTTTATGGCTGAATTGTATGCCATCCTCGTAGCACTTATTCGTATTGCATATATGCCTGTGTCACCATTTGTGGTAGTTTCAGACTCCCTCAGTGCTTTACAAGCTATAAGAAAATTTGATACTTTGGTTCTTCGTATCTAACTTTGGTTATGCCATATCTCTAGCAAGCATAATGATATTGTTTTTTGTTGGGTCCCCGGTCATTTAGACGTACAGGGCAATGAACAGGCTGACTGCTGCGCTGTCAGCAGTACATGACCTCCCAGTTTCATATAGAGGTGTTCCATTCACAGACTATTTTGCTGTAATTGCTACCCATCTTCACACCCGTTGGCAACAATGTTGGTCTGATCTTCTACATAACAAATTGCATTCTATTAAACCAAGTACAGTGGACCCCCGGAAATCGGCTGGTCTGATTATCGGCCGGCTCGATTATTGATCGCTTTTTTCGGCCCAATTTTTGCCCGATTATTGGCCGTTTCCCTGATTATCGGCCCGCGTCCCAGACCTGTCCGCCTGCCCCGCTCGTGCACCTCACCGCACAGGCGTCGTGTACCTTTGAGTAAACATTACCCAGAGTGCTCATTCAAACATTTCACAATAAATTTATTGTGTTTATTGGTGATTAAGTGATTGTCACTGTGAAATAAGTCACCATGGGTCCAAAGAAGCTTCCTAGTGGCACCCCTGTGGTTAAGAAAGTGAGGAACACCATCAAACTAAAGAAGGAGATTAACCCTTTCAGGGTCGAGACCTCGATTCTTAACTCTCTCTCAGGGTCGAAACATTTTCGGAAAAAAAATAAATTATTTTTTCTTACGAAATGATAGAGCATCTTTCCGATCATAACGCCATCAAAAGTATGAAATTTGGTGAAAAACTAACTGAATTATGCCTCGCAAAGTTGGCGGTATCGGAGATATTTACGCATCGGCGATTTCGCCCAGTTTGAGCCCCATTTTCGGCCAATTCCATAGTCTCAGTCTACGAAAATCATAGCTATTATTGTAGAATTCCATTTGTTCAATCGATTGAGTACAAGAAACCATCAATTTACCGATTTCAATTAACCAATAAAGCAGTCAGAAATTGACAATATTGCCAATTTCACACAAATTTCAAAAGAGGCCAATTTCAAAATATGGTCCAGAATAAACAAGACAGACATTCCTGGCACTAAAATAACATTTTATCTGTTCATTAGGCACGTCTCCGGCTCCTATTGCTTTACTTTTGCTTTCCATTTTGAATTTTTATTCTCACAAAATTGAAGATTTTCTGTTATGTATACTACTGCATCATTGTAAAAACGGTATAAATAATATAATCGCACTTGTGCAAGAATATTAGACTACCCAGTTGATGTGTATTGGACGCATGGCGTGATTTGTTTACTCTTGAACATAGGCAAAAATCGAACATTTTTGCTACTTTGCGCTCAGTTTCAAGGTACTTGTCATCATGAAACCAGTCAAAATTATCTCTATTTCTGTAACATATCATCTATTCTATCAAATGAGACTAAGAAAACGAGAATACAAGCATAAATACCATACGAAAATAGACTGCAAAGTCGCTGTTTTAAACCAAAAACACGGTCAGAGTTTTTTTTTCCTCATTATGCACGGTGTGGTGCAGGATTTTTTTTATACTGCGCACACTGACCGCACAGACCCATTCTCTCACATCTAGGCCTACCAGCCTGTTTCTGTTTGATTTGAGGGCGCTAGAATTTAGGCGTACTAGTACGTCAAACGCCCTGGTGCGTAAGCCGTACTAGTACGTCAAAAACCCTGAAAGGGTTAAGGAAATTTGTTCAATGGGGAATAAGGTGCAGACATTTGTTGAAAAACACCATCCTGAGCAAGCTGAAACAAGCCATATCTGCAACATGTTCAGTGACAAAACCTTGTCCCACTTCAGGAAAATGTTAAAGAGGTGCCAGAAACAGAGCACTCTTGACAGTTATTTTTCTAGACAGGGGTCTAGTGACTCTCAAGCTGGTCCTAGTGGGATTAAAAGACAAATAAGGGAAGTAACCCCAGAGAGGGACTTGTTACCTGAAGTCCTAATGGAGGGGGATTTCCCTTCCAAACAATGAGTGCTTCCTTCCCCTGTCCTCCCTATCTTCCAGATGCCAGCAAGCCTCTTCAATAAAGGTAAGTAAATGTTATTTATTATTATTTTGTGTTATTAAGTGTTGTTTTGTGTAAGTAGAACTATAGTTAATCTTTGAAAAATATATTATTTTTTAATATTTTTGGGTGTCTGGAACGGATTAATTGTATTTACATTATTTCTTATGGAAAATAAAGGTTCAGAAATCGGCCAGTTCGATTTTAGGCCTAGCTCCTGGAATGGATTAGGGCCGATTTCTGGGGGTCCACTGTAGTATTGGTTTCTGGCCGTCTTCTTGTCATCAGTGTCGAGGTTGGGAGACTACACTCTCCTATCTTTGCATTGACCACACTCGTCTTACTCATGGGTATCTCATGGAGAGGCGTTCTGTTCCACTCTGAGAATTGTCAGTTTTCAGTTTCTGTTAGCCATATTCTGTTGGACTGCCCACTCTATCAACAAGCACACAGAATTTACCTCCAACATCATCACTGCTCTAATGCCCTTATTTTACCTTCCCTTTTTGCTGATGGACCCTCCTTTTACCCAGACACACTCATTGACTTTTTTGACAGCAACTGAATTACTGCACAAACTTTGATGATGATGCCTCTAGCACTCCTCACAGCCCTTTCTACCTCTCCCTCTTGCTCCCCTCTACCCCTGCACTATCCCCTGCCCTGCTGCACTGCATGACCTGCTAATAATCCCTCTCCCTCTTGCTACCCAATACCCCTGCACCCTTCCCTGCCCTGCTGTGCTGTATGACCCTTGTAGTTTTAGTGCTTCCTTTTTATTATAATATATTATTGTTCCTTAGCACTAATTTTTTTTTTAATTATTTCATCCGTGTTTTGACACTACTTATTCCCTTCGTATCTATCAATTTCCTTGAATGGAGTAGGGTAATTTTTTTAAGTAAGATGTTTAAGTTATTAAAGTCTTTTAATGGGGTCACTTGGTTTTAATAAAGCAAACTCTTCGTAATTTGTTTCAGCATTTCTTATTTTTCTGGTAAATTTTCCTTTAATTTAATATTGCTTTGCTCAGGAATGCTTAAACCACACTGGATTTTTTTCAATACAGTACTCTGTGTCCTACAATACAATACTTGTTTTATACTGCTGAAAAGCTTCCAAAATTAATTAGCTAAAAAATTGGTAAGCCATAGGTTGTGTGCATGTGTGTGGGGAAAAAAAGGGGTGTAGGAGGGTGGGGTGTATGTACATGCCTATTTGTGATTGCAGGGGTCAATTCTCAGATCCTGGCTCTGCCTCTTAACTTGCCACTCTCCAGCTTCACTCCCTCATAGCCTTGTAGGCCCTATCATACCTGCTCTTAAAGCTATGCCTCAACCACTTCCTCACCAAGATATTCTACTTTCCAAACCACTCTGAGATGAAAAAAGCACTTCTTAATCTCCCTGTAGCTCATCTATGTCTTCATCTTTCAAATAGGTAGATGTGTGTGTGCAGGAGGAGGGTCATGCATGAGGTTGTCTCAACTGTAAGGTCTGTTCATGTGCAATGTTTTTAGGTGCATGTGTGTGTATTTATGTATTGATGTTTGTTGGGAAATGAGGGATAGGCCAAGACTGGTATTTATTCCTTTGGTGTTAAGAGTGATACTGGGTGTGGGACATTGTGGATTGTTGATTGGCTGATGTAGGGTATGAGAAGTGAAGGGAGGGTGTGTAGTGTAAGTAAAGTGCAGAGAGGTATGTAATGTGGTGAGCAGCAGGGAAAAAAGGTGAGAAATGTAGGGGTGGGTAAGGGTCATGTTTGGCCTATGGAAAGGTGATGTGCGGGTCTTCTTTTGATGTTTCCTACATTATTTTGTTTTTCTGCCAAATACCAGTTTTTTTTTCTCTTCATGCATTTTGTACTGTTTTAAGATATACTCAAATTGATAAATGTTCACTGTTATGGGGATTATTTTCCCTGTGGCCCAGTCTCAGACCTGGGCTTCTAAACTGTAAAGGAAATGGTACAAGGGAAAGAACTACCATATTAAGAAACACCCAAAGAAGTAAAGATAAGTATGCAAAATGTAAGTACAGTAGAAGCCTTTGAAATTTACCTGTCACCTTGCATGTTTATGAGAGAGAAGAGACCAATAATCCAGCCAGAGTGCAAAACATTTAACACACTTCTTTTTCACTTATAATAGGACTGTAGTGCCTCCCAGAACAGTATTACCTCCTAGGGTAGTTACTGTTTACCAGTTTACTATCCGATATTGCATACCTCATTGCTGCGTGTTCCATGGTATGACTTGATGAAAATCACACATGAGAAAAGATGCATCCATCGAAGACCAGTGTTAAGAAGTACCCTTGTTTTACCTCATTTATCATTAGTTTGCTTATCATTTCATCCTAAATAAAACATGCATAGTCAAATATCTTCCAGAAAATGTCTGCCTTGTCCTAGACGCAATTTACATGGGCTTTTTAAGTAAATGTATTTTCCCCAGCCCATATATGAAAAAAAAGTCCTCAATGATGATAATTCTATTTAAACAGATCTTAGATGATCAGAACATTAATGTACAGTATATAGTTTATAGAGCTTTATATTTTTGCAGTTGTTTGATATATATATATATATATATATATATATATATATATATATATATATATATATATATATATATATATATATATATATATATTATATACTATTTAGTATATATATATATATATATATATATATATATATATATATATACTATATAGTATATATATATATACTATATAGTATATATATATATACTATACAGTAATATATATATATATATACTATACAGTATATATATATATATACTATATAGTATATATATATATACTATACAGTAATATATATATATACTATATAGTTATATATATATATATATATATATATATATATATATATATATATATATATATATATATATATATATATATATACTATATAGTATATATATATATATACTATACAGTATATATATATATATATATATATATAGTATATTATATATATATATATATATATATATAGTATATATATACTATATACTATATAGTATATATATATACTATATATATATATATACTATATATATATATATATTATATAGTATATATATATACTATATAGTATATATATATATATATATAGTATATACTATATAATATATTATATATATTACTATATAGTATTATATATACTAATATACTATATAGTAAATATATATATATTTCTATATAGTATATATATATATATACTATATAGTATATATATATATATATATTATATATATATATATATATATATATACTATATAGTATATATATATATATATATATATATATATATATATATATATAGTATATATATAGTATATATATATATATATATACTATATATATATATATATATATACTATATATATATATATAGTATATATATATATATATATATATATATATATATATATATATATATATATATATATATATATATATATATATATAAATTTTTATACTATATAGTATATAATATACTATATAGTATATATATATACTATATAGATATATCATATACTTTTAGTATATATACATATATATAGTATATACTATAATATAGATATATATATATATATACTATATAGTATATATATATATATATATATATATATATATATCTATATAGTATATATATATGGACCTGGTTAACATCCGAATCGTGCAATTATGTAGATAATTTTGTGTTCTGTGGAAGTGATTTTGGGGTCTGAATAGACTAACCTACGTGAAATTTTCCAAGGAGTAATCTTGGGATGCACTGAGCAGATTCAGAGTGAAGTTTTCAACTCGGGGGTCCACTGTATATATATATACTATACAGTGGACCCCGGGTTTCGTAAAACTTCACTCCTGAAGTCTGCTCATGCCATTACCGAACGAATTTACTCCCTTAAGGAAAAATTTCACGTACGTTAGTCTATTTCAGACCCCAAAAATACACTTCCACAAGAACTTACAAAATTATACTACATAATTGCACGATTTCCGGGTATTCGTTAACCGAGGGTCCACTGTATAGTTATATATATATACTATATAGTATATATATATATACTATATATAATATATATATACTATATAGTATATATATATATATATATATATATACTATATAGTATATATATATATATACTATATAGTATATATATATATATATACTATATAGTATATATATATATATATAATATATATATATATATATATATATATATATACTATATAGTATATATATATATATAACTATATAGTATATATATATATATATATATACTATATAGTATATATATATATATATATATATATATATACACTATATAGTATATATATATATATAATATATAGTAATATATATATATATATATATATATATATATATATATAGTATATATATATATATATATATACTATATAGTATATAGTATATATATATATACTATATAGTATATATATATATATGTTCATTTAAAAAAAATGCTGAATATTTTCATAAGATTATTGTAACAAAATTATCATCAAACCAACATTATGAAAGCACTGCTGTGTGTTTCTCTTCTATCAACTATATTTTCATTCCTTGAATTGCGTATTAGACTGTAAGCAGAGTCCTGAATGTTGGTGCATATTTTGTATTTTTCTGAGTATATACTAATTATATTGATGTCAGAAGTCACTGTCTTATATTTGGCTTTGTTGTATTGGGTGAGATTCCTCCTGTCAGCACTGCATTGTTAATGGTTCCTTAATAAATATAATGAGCTTATTTTCATGGCAGTTTTTTAGTAACCGATATCAGTTATGGTTTTAATTATGCAACCTCCTTAAGGGGGGCTCCTTGTCGTGGTAAAGAGGCTATCGGTCTGAGGAATTGGACCTCTTGGTCTTCTTCCTCAGACCGAACCTAATTACCCCCCTCCACTATCCCATCTTCCCCATCCTCCCTTTTTCCCCTTCCTCCTCCTCCTCCTCATCCCTTCCTTATTCCCTTCCCGTTTTCAGCCTATGGGATTCTCTCCACAGGCATTCTGGTTCCTAGGTAGGGGGAAGGGTACCATGGTCCATCCCATTCCGTTGAGGTTCTTGGCGGTGTAGTTTGCCGTGGAATCTGGATCGCATGGGGATGTCCCAATCCTCTCCGGTCTCCCCGGGGGTGGCTTTGGGTGTCTTTCGGGTGACGGATATCTCTCGAGGCCACCTTTCGGATTCCGGGGGTGGTGGCCAAAGGAGGTATGCTTTGTGGGAGGTGTCCAGCCGCCCTCTCTTTTGTCCACCAAGGTGGCTCGGTGGGTGTGAGGTTGCTATCCCGGATTGCTGGTTTACTGGCATGAAGGGTAGGGTATGGCATGGGTTCCATGCCGCATCTGCACTACTTGCGGTGCTGATGTCCTCGTGGGGACGGAGGGAGATTCATGCCCCTTTCATTCCTCCTAGGAGCTATTCCTCCACATTTCCCCCTTTTTTTCTTTTTATTTTTTTTTCTAGAAACAAAAAGAAAGAAGTAACCTAACCATGGACGTCCCACTCCGTGAACTGATTTCCCCCGGGCCCCTTCCTGATACCGCACCCTGTTCTGACCCTGCCTCATTATTAGACCACTCTTTGGACACTTCCAACACCCCTGTACCTCTTACTGGTGCCGGTTCATCACCTGCTTCAGGTACCGGGGTTGCGACTGGCCCCTTTGATTCGTCTGACCTCCGCTCTTCTTTGACTATGCTCCTGGCTTCTCCCTCTATGGTGCGGCAATTTTTGGGTTGCTAGCCTGTCCTACGTCGGACCAACTCCGGTCCCACATCTAAACGCCCATGACCCTTACATGATGATACTTTGTCGCTTCATTCTCATTCAGCTCAGAAACGACCAACTCGTCATGCACTCCCCTTAAACACTGTTTCACACTACACAATGTACTAAGTTTTTTACTCTGAGACCAACTTCTACTGCCTATCTTTCCGATCATAGTATTGGTAAGGCGCTCCTACGCCATGTGGGTAAAGATTTCTCCTTTCACGCTCTCAAGAGCGGACACATCATCACGGTCCAGAT
>WNWK01034182.1:0-20608 GCA_009830355.1 Cherax destructor | reverse complement strand
GGAGAAGATACTAGAGCGAGAAGATACCAGGGGATGGAGAAGATACCAGGGATGGAGAAGAACCAGGGGATGGGAGAAGATCCAGGGATGGAGAAGATACCAGGGGATGGAGAAGATACCAGGGGAGGAAAGATACCAGGGATGGAGAAGATACCAGGGGATGGAGAAGATACCAGGGGATGGAGAAGATACCAGGGGATGGAGAAGATACCAGGGGATGGAGAAGATACCAGGGGATGGAGAAGATACCAGGGGATGGAGAAGATACCAGGGGATGGAGAAGATACCAGGAGGAGAAGATACCAGGGGATGGAGAAGAACCAGGGATGGAGAAGATACCAGGGATGGAGAAGATACCAGGGATGGAGAAGATACCAGGGATGGAGAAGAACCAGGATGGAGAAGATACCAGGGATGGAGAAGATACCAGGGATGGAGAAGATACCAGGGATGGAGAAGATACCAGGATGGAGAAGATACCAGGGATGGAGAAGATACCAGGGATGGAGAAGATACCAGGGGATGGAGAAGATACCAGGGGATGGAAGAACCAGGGATGGAGCCAGGGGATGGAGAAGATACCAGGGATGGAGAAGAGACCAGGGATGAGAAGATAAGGGATGGAGAAAGACCAGGGATGGAGAAGATACCAGGGATGGAGAAGAGACCAGGGATGGAGAAGATACCAGGATGGAAAAGATACCAGGGATGGAGAAGATACCAGGGATGGAGAAGATACCAGGGATGGAGAAGATACCAGGGATGGAGAAGATACCAGGGATGGAGAAGATACCAGGGGATGGAGAAGATACCAGGGGATGGAGAAGATACCAGGGGATGGAGAAGATACCAGGGGATGGAGAAGATACCAGGGGATGGAGAAGAGACCAGGGGATGGAGAAGATACCAGGGGATGGAGAAGATACCAGGGGATGGAGAAGATACCAGGGGATGGAGAAGATACCAGGGGATGGAGAAGATACCAGGGGATGGAGAAGATACCAGGGGATGGAGAAGATACCAGGGATGGAGAAGATAGGTACCAGGATGGAGAAGATACCAGGGATGGAGAAGATACCAGGGATGGAGAAGAGACCAGGGATGGAGAAGATACCAGGGATGGAGAAGATACCAAGAGAAGATACGGGAGAAGATACCAGGGGATGGAGAAGATACCAGGGGATGGAGAAGATACCAGGGGATGGAGAAGAGACCAGGGGATGGAGAAGATACCAGGGGATGGAGAAGATACCAGGGGATGGAGAAGATACCAGGGGATGGAGAAGATACCAGGAGGAGAAGATACCAGGGATGGAGAAGATACCAGGGATGGAGAAGATACCAGGGAGGGAGAAGATACCAGGGATGGAGAAGAGACCAGGGATGGAGAAGATACAAGGGATGGAGAAGAGACCAGGGATGGAGAAAGACCAGGATGAGAAGATACCAGGGATGGAGAAGAGACCAGGGGATGGAGAAGATACCAGGGGATGGAGAAGAGACCAGGGGATGGAGAAGAGACCAGGGGATGGAGAAGAGACCAGGGGATGGAGAAGAGACCAGGGGATGGAGAAGAGACCAGGGATGGAGAAGATACCAGGATGGAGAAAGACAAGGGATGGAGAAAGACCAGGGATGGAGAAGAGACCAGGGATGGAGAAGAGACCAGGGATGGAGAAGAACCAGGGATGGAGAAGAGACCAGGAGATGGAGAAGATACCAGGGGATGGAGAAGAACCAGGGATAGAGAAGAGACCAGGGGATGGAGAAGAGACCAGGGGATGGAGAAGAGACCAGGGGATGGAGAAGAGACCAGGGGATGGAGAAGAGACCAGGGGATGGAGAAGAGACCAGGGGATGGAGAAGAGACCAGGGGATGGAGAAGAGACCAGGGGATGGAGAAGAGACCAGGGGAGGGAGAAGAAACGTGTGATCATCAAAAATTAGAAGAAACTTAAAGGAGAAAGAGGGAAATGAGAGAGAACGCCTAAACAATACAAAAGCAAGGAGAAGCGTGAAGAGAAACTGTGCGACCCACAAGCAACGATATATAACCAGCCGAGGGGCAACTGGCAGACGACTGGAAAACTGCAAGTGTGATCACAATGTACACGAAGGAAAACAAGCAAGAAATACTAAACAATTGATCAGTCTCAGTATCAAACTAGGGTACTAGAAGGGGTAATAACAGACAGAAACAGATGTGTAAGGGACACGCAGCTGCGGTTTTAGAGATGGTAAATCTGGCCTCAGGAATCTTCTAAAATATAAACATTAGTAATCGAAATAAATGAGGTTAAAAGGAATTGAATAGACCCCTTAAAACACAAATAGGTGAGCACAGTTAGGTAAAACACACACACACACACACAAATATCTGTGTTTAGATTTCCAAATATAATCCTAGAGTCACACTTTGAGAGGTGTCATAAAACACTCGGAGCAACCAACTTCTCCACTCAACTCTGTTAATCCTTTGAAAAACAAGCACACGTTAATTATAACTTCAGTAACTGCAACTGTCCTCACTTTTACCGGTTATTTCAACAGTCACGTGGAAGTGAGAGTCGTCAGTAATTAAAGCAGCGTCGAAATATCCGGAGCCAGTTCGTCAGCAAATATTTCAAGATAAGCAAATTAGCTTCACAGCCGAAGGCGCAATCATTTTCATACCTGGAAATTTTAGCACATTTTCTGCTTTTCAGTCTGGCATAGACATTTCATCTGCTGTGTAAAGAACGAGAAAAAATGGTTCTTTAGGTACATCTGTAAGAGAATAATTTCCTAACAAGTGATTCCGTGGAAACCTCTTAAAGAAACAGAGAATTCGAGGGTCATAGGTAGTGCCTTAGGTTCACCTTGGGTCATCTTGAAACGTTCTTAACCCATCTTGCCATTCTGAACCCTAAGTCATCTTATGCCACTCCGACTCACCTTGAGCAATATTGAATTATTCTTAACCCGCCTACAAGTATTCTTTATCCAGGCTCCACCAAGCTATTATTTTTTTGAATATCAAAAATTAAGAACTGCGGATAAAACTGGAGTGTTGCTGGCGGCGCTTGAGGGCTCCAGCTTGCCAACCGCTCAAGCACTCAAAATATCCTTCCCTCAAAGTAAAGGAATAAAACTAATGCTTTTTCTGGCTAATTTTTAAAAAAAAATGTTTGAGGGAGGTGTCGACCTGTATCACAGCAGCAGCCATAACAAACCCGGCTCAGGGGTGACAGTCCTTTGGGAATCTATCATGTCTCATGAAATTGCGATAACACGAATGTAAACAAACCACGGAACGGGTGGGTTCGACCCCCCACCCCAACTACGCATTTCCTCGCACGGAACAAACTTGACACGAACTGCCGGCGGTGGTTATCCTGGGAAAATGGATGGAAAAGAGACGGGTGAACTGTCATAGGTGAACCTCCAGTCAATACGTAAAATTGAACGTAACACTCGTGGCTTGTCTCTTGAAGTCTCGTTGAAGTGAACGTAATGTGTGTGGCTTATCGTCGGTGGCGGGGGAAATATTTTTGGTATTATAGGTTTTATTGTTTTTATAACTATTATTATTATTATTATTTTTATTTTTGTAGTGATTGTGAAGGTGGTAGTAGTAGTAGTAATAGTAGTAGTAGTAGTAATAGTAATAATAATAATGATGTGTTGATTGCAACACGAAAGGCCTAGAGCTATCATTCTACTTCACCCGTGGTTGTTTTGCATCCTGTATGGCTTGGTTTGCGATATATATATATATATATATATATATATATATATATATATATATATTCCTAATATAGTACAGTATATTCAGCACAGTCGAGATATTTAATAACTAAATAATATATAAATATGGTACAGTATATCACGTATATTTAGTACGTTCAATGTACTCGGTATAATTAGCTTAATGAGTATATTAAGTATAATGTATTCACTTTTTGAAGTATATTAATTTATATAATTTTAGAGTCGGTGAATGAAATCTCTCCTGATGTTGCAGGGTTCTCGTGGCTATGGGATCATGCAGTCCGCAAGCACCAACAGTCTCAGTGTGCCTATGTAAATGGTTCAAGTCGGAAAGAAAAACAGTCTCAGCTTTCCGATGCCATACACAGGTAAATCACTGCCTATATATATATAAATCTGGTTGGTTCTTCTGAGACTTTACTGGAGTGCCAACACTAATACGCCCAACCATTTACTGCTACTCACGTTGCTTTTGAAGTCGGCACTGCGGACTTGGCTTAGTCAGCAAGCGTAACTCTGGCAGTCAGTCCGAACATCACGAAGTTGAGACATTACACTGATGATCCAGTAATATTATTATGCAAATTAAGGGTCACTTTAGATAGTCTTTATATGGCTAAGTTATATTATGTTAATTTTAACAAGGTTGGAGTAGGTTTCTAAGTTAGTTTTAGTGGTAAATAAATTTGCATATCATGTTAATTTGAGGGTATAATCATCGCACACACACACACACACACACACAAAATACCTTTTAAGCAAAGCTTACAATTTTCACGTTAGTTCCGGCTAGTAAGAATTTCTTGTACACAATCTGCGCAATTTTCCCATTTCAGGAGAACACCGTAGTATTTACAACTGTTGCTTAGGAGCAGCGGGGGACCCAGCTGGTGTTTTTTGTTTTTTTGAGTGGGAATGGGAAGGGGGAAGATGAGATGGTTGGGAAGGGGCAAGATGGGGTGGTTGGGAAGGGGCAAGATGGGATGGTTGGGAAGGGGCAAGATGGGATGGTTGGAAAGGGGCAAGATGGGATGGTTGGGAAGGGGCAAAATGGGATGGTTGGGAAGGGGCAAGATGGGATGGTTGGAAAGGGGCAAGATGGGATGGTTGGGAAGGGGCAAAATGGGATGGTTGGGAAGGGGCAAGATGGGATGGTTGGGAAGGGGCCAGATGGGGTAGTTGGGAAGGGGCCAGATGGGATTGTTGGGAAGGGGCAAGATGGGATGGTTGGGAAGGGGCAAGATGGGATGGTTGTGAAGGGGTGGGAGTGGATAAGCTGGTTCCAAATAAAGCACTGCCCACAACAATAAAGCCACATGTTTTAACGAGACAACGTTTCGCTCCACACAACGAAACACTGTCCTAATAAAGCCTTGCCCCGCTACCAGTGTATTTGCTTCAGCGAGGGCCGGATGGGAGAGGGACGCGAGGGCCGGATGGGAGAGGGACGCGAGGGCCGGATGGGAGAGGGACGCGAGGGCCGGATGGGAGAGGGACGGGAGGGCCGGATGGGAAGGACAGAGGCCGGATGGGAAGGAACCGAGGCCGGATGGGAGAGGGACGCGAGGGCCGGATGGGAGAGGGACGCGAGGGCCGGATGGGAGAGGGACGCGAGGGCCGGATGGGAGAGGGACGCGGGCAATAAACTCCAAGAAATGGGATTTGGTAATACCAGAAATTTATCCTCTCGGTATTTCTCAACTCTGTTAATAAAATGCTAGAGATAGAGCATTATGGTGTCATTAATGTAACTCTATAGACAGCTGCGATGTATAAAGTGGTATATATCAGAGAGCTTATGAAGAGGGTAAGGAGGTTCCCCTGACGGGAGGGATATACACACTCTCTAAGTCAAGACCAAGAAAGTATTTGATCCTTCCGTGTTACTCACTGTCCCTGTTACCATTACTCTCTTGGAGCTAAAAAACTGTGCATCAACAGGTTCATACTGTTATTATATTGACGTTGGTGCGCTCAACATTTCACGAAGTCAGCTTACTCTCGTACTAAAAACAAGGACTTTTGCCTTCCCCTAAGCAGACTTTTTCAGCGAGGACATATCGACTTTCCCTTCCGTATCTTTCTAATTTACATAATCATTCGTATCACTTTTCACACTTGGGATATTAGACTTCCATTTTATTAAGATACTTCGAAGCAATCTTATTTAATAATAATATTATTATTATTATCATTTTATTATTATATTTATGAGGAAGCTCTAAAAGTGTAGGGGGCATACAGCGCCTGGGGAATGGGAAGCAGTTAGGGTTGGGCCAAAAATGGGGAGAACGGCTACAATTCCTTGGATCAAGAACACTTGGCCAACATCTTTGCACTGCCCTTTAAGGGCACCCCTGTTTATACATCTGCATTATGGAAGTCCTAAGGTTATACTTAATCATTATATAACCTTAGAAAGGTCTCGTTTAGATTATGCTGCTTAGTTATGGTCTCCGTACTACAGAACGGACACAAATGTTCTGGACTATATACATAGAAGGATGACGAAGTTAATCCCATGTATCAGGTACTGTGCCAACGAAGATAAGTTGAACGAACTGAATTTGTACTCTCTAGAAGTCTAGAATTAAGGGAATATGACTGATGTATACAAATGGAAAACAAGGCTAAGTATAAGGGATATAAATACGTGCTGGCAGTACATAACCAAAGCAAAAATTGCAGCTTTGGATTCAAGTTGGACGGATTTAGATTTAGAAAGGATATAGGGAATTACAGCTTTGGCAATAGAGCTGTAGATGAGTGGCATAAACTCCGAGGTAGAGTCATTGAAACGATAACTTTGGGTAATTTTAAATATACTTTTGGATGTGTATTAGAATGGGTGTGGATGGGTTTAAGTTGAATCTTCCTAGCATGGGCAGTGCTCCTGCATTCTTTAGTGCTTCAACTTTGGCTTTCCCAGCATACGCATCTTCCCCGGCGTTTAGTGTTTAATAATTAAAATCTATTTCCTTCTCAGGTCATCCTTCCATTATGGTGTGTGTGTGTGTGTGTACTTACCTATTTGTGGTTGCAGGGATCGATTAGTAGCTCCTGGCCCCGCCTCTTCGCTGGTTGTTACTAGGTTCACTCTCTCCCTGCTCCAAGAGCTTTATCGTATATCTTCTTAAAGCTATGTATGGATTCTGTGTGTAGTGGTATTAGCAGCAGCAGTAGTAGTGTATGTGTGTGTGTGTGTAAGCTTGCTTGCGTACGTACGTTCGTGCGCGCGCGGGAGTAATGAGCGAATACATTAATTCGATGATTTGATGAGGATTCGAACCCTGGGGTCAGTGATTACCAATCCGTCGAGTCCCAATCGTTGCAGTAGTGTTCACCTCGATTATATTCACAGAGAATCTCTAAACCCTTAATAGAGTCATGCAGCACCTGGAACAGGTAATCAGGTTTGATCCAAGGGAGGGAAGTTCCAATTCCTGTGATCAAGAGCTCTTAACCTTATTAATGGTCCAGGAGCGAGTGAAACTTCGTCCAGTTTTCATTTGCAATTTGAGGCTTTGTTGGATACACTCACACCAAACTCACTCGAATTATCATCATTATTTTATGGGAAGCGCTAACCCCGTAGGGTAGTACAGCGCAAGGTGGAATAGGAAATAATTAGGTTTCAACTAAGAAAAATTTAGATAGCCTGAAATCCTTGGATCGGGAGCCCTTCATCGGCATCACGGGACCCCCCCCCCCTCCTCTTTGAAGGGTCTCATATACCCATGCTGGGTATATGAATAATTTAAAATAGGTCAGGTTAGGTAAGGTTTGTCAAGAAACAGGACAAGTGTTTCCTGATGCGGGTCTTAAGTCATATGACTCGCAGCTGAAGCTTTTGGTCATCTGACCGACGCCTTCCGCTGGCTTACCGGTCGTCCACCCTTTTAAAAATTATGGTTATGATCATAACCATTTAATTATGAGTAATTTAAAATAACATAGAGCACAGTATTAGGAATATTCCCTCTGATTCTACATAGCCTATCCATGTTATCAAGGATTGGTGTACTTTAACTACACTTATATTTGCTTTCTCACATCTTCTCTCTAATAGTTATTTTTTAGTGGTGATAATTTTGTTTCACTTCTCACACACTAGGAGCTGCTACTTAAACATTGCAACTTGCTTATGGATATCTTGCCTTGATGCTCGGGTACGGCTCCTAATCCAAGAAATTGGAGCTACCCCCGTATCAAATCTGGTTACCTCTGATTTTTTCCAGGTGATGCGTGACCCTTGCGGTTGATTAGCTAATTGGGTTTAAAGTCTATCGATTACATTAGAATCAGTTAGGCTACAAGTCAACTGTTAACCAACAATTTAGAATACTTTAATCCCTAAAACAGATATTTAAGCAAACTCTCTGTGTATACACACCGAGACAAATATACCTCTCGATCTATATAACCTTCATGGCTTACGGGTTTAGCACTTTTCAATAAATATAATAAAAATCATAGTAATAGTAGAGATTGTATAGTCTAGTTGAGGTATAAGCCGGGGAGGGAGGGAGAGTAGTGGAACAGCGTCTGTTTACCAGTGTGAGTGGCGCCGCACCTCAGCCACTCTGTAAGTTTCCTCTAGTTTTATTGTTTTTTCCCCTTCAGGGGAGGTATCTTGATGGTGTTGAAGGGCTCTTAGTCCAAAGAATTGGAGTTGTTTTCTTTTTCCCGCCTGGATCAATTCGGATTGTTCCATTTCGCTGTGTTACCCCGACGTGTACAATTTTTCTAGTTGATTATTTGATTTTGTGTCATTTTTGGGGTTTTTATCAAGTTGTAGTCTTGATGAAAGACAGACTCGAGATCATCGTCCCCTCATGGAAGGCGCCTTGATGCCAGTGAGGAACTCTTGATCCGAGGAATGTTATATATTCTTCCTTGGATCGAACCTGAACGCCTCCCATTCCCTAGGCGTTATAAGACCCCCTAAAGGTTTCAGCACTTCCACCGTGAAAATTGCGATGAGACGACTGTGCGTTATATTGCAATAGTTTCTTCAGTTTCTCAGGGTTTTGTTGTACTTCATTTTTCAACCCCACAAAAATTTATTTTGAGGTGTCTTTCTGACGGTATTGCCTTTCATGCAATGCTTTTGTCTCCTTGCCCACTCTCAGCTTGCTGTAATTGTCCCTTTGCCTTGCCTCTTTGTCGCATGTCTTCAGTTCTTGCCCCTTTTTACCCTCTCAAAGAGCACACTCCTTGCCCTTGTGAAAAAGGGCATTTTGCGAAAGACTATTATTATGGGGGAGCGCTAAACCCGTAGGGATTATACAGCGCCTGTGGGGGGAAAGTCATTCAGGCTCATTTCAGGGAACCGGAGCACAGATCCAATTCCCTAGATCAAGAGCCCCTCACCAGCATCAAGGAACCTCCCTTGAGGGGTGCGAAAGACTAGTCATGAGAATAGACAAACTTGTTCCCTGCTCCTTTTCAGGCATAAAGCACCTAGTGTTAAGCTTCCTGGTCAAATTATTGCGTTAGGCTACCAATCACAGATGAGCGGTTTGATTTAACTTTGGAATTGGCTACATAATTACAAAAGGAATTGGACCTATTCTGGTTTGTAATCTTCTCAGATTCCTTTAGTGCTTTGCAAGCTATTAAATAATTTGATTCACCTCGTACCCTAGTTCTTCGTATACAACTTTGGTTAAGCCCTATTACTAGCAAAAATAAAGAAATCTTTTTCTGTTGGGTCCCTGGTCATGTTGATGTTCAAGGCAATGAGCAGGCAGACTGCTGTGCGATCTGCAGTACATGACCTACCAGTTTCATATAGAGGTATTCCATTCTCTGACTTTTGCTGTAATCTCTACCCACCTTCGCAACCATTGGCAACAACGTTGGGCTGATATGACTCATAACAAATTACATTCTATCAAACCAAGTTTGGGTTTCTGGCCTTCTTGTCATCGATACCGAGGTTGGGAGACAACACTCGTCTTCGCATCGGACACACACGTCTAACTCATGGGTATTTCATAGAAAGGCGTCCTGTTCCACTTTGTGAGAATTGTCTAGTTCCTGTTTCAATTTTCTATATTCTATTGAACTATTCTGTGTATAGTTGCCTCCCTGCTTCGGTCGGGGGTGGACGTGCTGTACACTGGTCTGCCGCCTGGTGACACTCTTTCGCAATTGGCTAACTGCTTAAACTACTGTCATGGAGACTGTTGTCCGACGTCGTTCTAACACAGTGTGTATTGACATGGTCACCGGCGTCATACATCCAGCCACGGCTGCAACAGTGCTCCCTACGATTCTGCATGATGTGTACGGCTTAGATATTATGGATTTATACGGCGTAGCGCTAAACGGGATCAACCGAGTTTTCGTCAAACTACTAACTGCTGCAGTTTATGAACGCCTTGTTGATCAGCACCAGGACAAGGTGTATACGGTCAACTCGACTATGCAAGTTCGGTTGAAAGACGTATCAAGGACATATACTTTATCAAGGTCAAGAATGTCCCTTTTGAAGCGGATGCACGGATATTACTGGTCTTTTCAGCGAGTATGGAGTGATCCACACGGTGAACGCAGGGAAGTGGAGTGTGGGTCCAATGTTGGGCCTCTATGAAGGGACTTATTCCCTGAAAATGACGTTACGTAAGCCGATACCGTCTATGTGGTGATGTCTGACTTCAGGAATCAACTATACGTGACATACCCGGGACAACAGAGGACTTGCCGCCTATGTGGCGCCTATAACCACTTGCTGCAGACTGCATGAGGAGAGTGATACCTAGACAGGACGTGGCCGCAGGGAGCCGGCTGTTCAGGAGCCAGGAGGACCAGGAAAGACCTCAGGAGGTACAAGGGAAGCGTTTGTGGGGAAATAGTTGATGGGGCAGGGGAGGCTTTCTGCACTTTGCCCCAGGAGCCTGAGGCTCCAAGTGGGGTGTTGTGGATAACACAGGGAGTTGTGTCATGGAGGATTTACCTCTGGAGGAGGTGTTGAGAGGCATTATGGAGGACCCTCTTCCAGTGTTGCCTGGGGAAGGCAGTGTCGATGTGGTGGAAGCAGTTGAAGTGGTAGAGCCGGTGGTAGAGGCCTCAGTTGAGGCACATCAGGCCGGTCAGTGTTTAACACATGAAATAGTGTCGGCAGAGGTGCATCAGTCAGATAAGGCCACGGAATGGAAGTGGTGGTGGAACCCGTAAGAGAGCCGGCACACAGTCCGATAGTGACGACGTTCTTACGCCGGCACAGAGACCGGGTAAGAGGTCTTTGTGGAGATTGCCAGGAAAGATTTAGATGCCATTTTGGGTCAGGACCCCGTAAAGGGGGAAACATGTGGGTAAGGGAGGGGTAAGGGCAAGTCAGGGTCGCAGCCTCCCCTCGGCCGAAGGGCAAACCTTTGCACTTGCATTCCAGTGTCTAACAATAAATGTTAATGGTATGAAAGAGGATGTTAAACGTTCTTGGGTGGAGTACGCCTTGCGACGTTTTGGCGTCAGGTCTCTTCATCCAGGAGCATAATTATAGGTGTGGAAGGGATTTGAGAGTGAAAGGGTATCGGGTTTTTGCAGGGTCTTCGGGTAGGCTCAAGGGAGGGGCGGCAGTTGCGATTTCGAGTCAAGCCTTTTCAACTAATGTCTTGGGAGGAATGTGGGGGTAGGGTGGTTAGAGGGAAGGTTCGTGGGGAGGGGTCAGGGTGTTTTTAGGTGTCTATATGCCAGCAGACAGTCACGAATAGTAAAGGTGGGCTTTATTCGAGACTTCATGATATATGCCCTTCGTGACTTGCCTGGAGTGGTGGTAGTCGGGGATTATAACTGTGTTATAAGGAAGAGGGACGAGAGCCTAGAGGGCAGGGTGTGAGTTGGTGGCTTTACGGATTTGCTAGGAAGTGTAGGATTAAAGGATGTGGTAGGTGTAGGGGGCCCTGTGGATCATACTTTTGTGAGGAAAGGGTATGGCGAGACTTGATAGGATTTATGTAACTGATAGGGTAGTAGTGGGTAGGGTTCAAACCATAGACTTTGGATTTTCAGATCACAGGGGGTTTTAGTTGATTTGAATTGGGAAGGCGTTGCAAAGTGGTATAGGGGTTATTGGAAATTGAATGTAGGATTACTAGTGGGAGGGGATAAATCAATGCAGTTTAGCGAATGGTGGGGAGGTTATGGGCGAGGAGTGAGAGGCAGGATAACTTGTTAGGGTGGTGGACGAATGTGGGCAAGCCGGAAGGAGTTTTATCAGCAGTTGGGTAGAGAGGAGGCGGGGTGGAGATGGGTTTGATGAAGTATGTGGAGGGGCAATTACAGGGTTGTTATGAAAAAGGTGGTCGCATGAAACAGGGAAACCGTATAAAGGAAAGTTATGGACATACAGATAGAGGGTTTGAGGCGTGCCGCATGAGCTGGTATAGATGATCTGTTAGTGGGGATGGGTCAAAAACGGTGTTGAGTCACTTAGGCGAAAACGTGAGGCGAGGACAATAGAATGTATGAAAGCGAGCAGACTGGAGAGTTATGAGCAGGGTATGGTAATTCGGGTACAGAGGCAGTCGGAGTATTTGTGGATAAATGGTTTGCACGTTATATGAGTAGGTGGATGTGGGGTTGGAGTATAGGAATCTCCTTTTGGAGGGAATTCAAGACAGTTGGAGGAAGGGATAGAGAGCTATGGGAGGTGTTATTAGCGAGGAGGAGGTGTGGGCAGCAGTGGATGGGTTGAGTGGAGTTCCCCAGGAATAGATGGTATAGCAAATGAATTTTATAGGAAGAATTGGGATGCGGTGAGGACTGTCTAGTGCGCTTGATGAATTGTATGAAGTCCGCAGGGGTGGGGAAGGAGAAAGTAGTATTGGGGTTGTAGTTTTAGCAGGAAGGGAGGGGGGGGATTTCTGAGTAATTTAGGCCTATAATTCTAATGAATCGGACTATAAATATTGGCTAAAATACTAGGTAATAGAATAAAGAAAGTGTTGGGGAAGGTGATTGCAGAGGGCAAGGTGGAATACCTGGTAGGAGGTGGTAAATGGTCTTGAGCAATTAAAGATTATGTTGCGCATGGGAAAGGAGGTGTTTGGCTTTAGATTGGAAGGGTGCATATGATAGTGTGGAAAGGGACGTGCTGTATGACATAATGAGAAGGCAGGGTTTTGGGGAAGAAATTGTGAAGTGGATTGAGGGTTGTATGGGGGAGCGGTGTCGAAGTACAGGTGAATGGTAGATTGGGGGATTTGGTTCCAATGGGTAGGGGTCTGGGCAGGTTGTCCCCTTCACAGATATTATTTGCATGTTTACAGGACCCTTTTTACAGATTAATTGAGGTAGGGGTGTGGATGAATGTTGATGAGGCAAAAGAACGCACGGGCATCTAGGTATGTGGACGACACTACGGTACTTGTGGGTTCGGAGCAGGGCCTGGTAAATGGGGGACATTGTTCGTGTTTTGTGGAGCAACTGGGATGAGAATAAACGATAGTAAAACAAAATTATTGGAGGTAGCTTGGGTGGGAGGGACGTTGGGCAGAAGTCAGGTGTGGCACGTCGTTTCAAGTGTGAGGATATGTGGGTGGAATTTATGAAGGATCGTAGTTTGGCAAGAAAATTGAATTCTCGTAGGGTGCAGGGCGACGGACCTACTGCAGGTTTGGAGAGCGAAGAAGACTTTGAGACAGAGGGTAATAATAGTGAATAGTATGGTTTATAGTAAGCTGTGGTGTGGCTAATTCCTTTATTACAGGCTGACGTGGAGGTTCTGGAACGAATGGTTTTTAAGTATGTGGGCTGGTGGAAGACATTGGGTAGGGCGTAACGTGTGCGCAACAGTGTGAAAAGGGGGCTGGGATTAATTTGGTTAGAACGTAGACTGTTGTGCTTGTACCTCAAACGTTGTCTGTGCGGAGGGGGTGGATTAGGCAGGTCAGGGAAGAAGGAGTGGGGGGTACTGGAGATGAGTGAATGGTGGATGACAGGTCTCTGGTATATGGTAGGGACATATTAAGAAGTTTGATGGTGGTAGACACCGCAGGACATCTCGTTGGGTAGGTATTTTGGGGGGATCTCATCAGGATAGAATGCGTGTCGATATATCCTATGTATGGTTGGGCTGAGATATGGGGATTAAAGGGGTTGAAGTGAGGTCTAGGGATCGGGAGTTCATGTTTAGGTTTTTAATGATGCTGTAGCGTCAAAGGCTTTTTAGTGAGCATGGGTTAGGAGAGATGGTGCATGTGTGAGATGTGGGAATTGGATACTACACTGCATGGGATATATTTTTGTGAATCTTTGGGGCCAATACGGGTGGGTCGGAGGGGGCTTGCCATATGGGGGTGGGGGCATCTCGTTTTTGAGGGCAATGTTCTGACCTATGGGACTTAATGCTCAGACGCAAGGGGTCTCATGTATTATCTAGTAATTTGTGGTTCATGGAGACTTAGGATTTGGGAGCAGGGGAAAGGGTCAAAGCTCTTTCTGCTTGCATCTATAGGACGAAATGGAAATCGTGTAGTGTATGGGAGAGCATGGGAAACTGATTTCAATCAATCAAGAGGAGTTGAGGATTGCGGATCTATTGGGGTAGACGAGTTGGAAGAGGGCTTACGACTGATACGTATTGGGTGGTCGGGTGACAAACGTTGCTTATAAAAGGGTTTTCATTTGTAGAGGGGTAGGGAAAGGTGAGGAGGGTTTGCTTTTGGGGTTTTTAAGGGTGAGTATTGGGGTAGACATAGGGTACTTGGCACTCGTGTGGGTCAGGGTTTGACGGACACTTTCGGGGCATAGGGTTGATTTATGAGGTGTATGTGTGTGGTTTCTTTTTTTGGTTCCTTTAAATTCATGGGGTTTTTTTTCTTGAAGGGGTTTTGGTTTCAGGGGGGAGGAAGAGGAGGTTTTTCAGTCACTTGTACGTAAGATAGTCTTAGGTTGGGATTGTAATGAATCCGAACAGGTCAAGGATTTTGTGGTGCCTGGTTTTCGTTCGTCAAAGTAAGTTTTTAGTTATAACCTTACTATGTGACTTGTTTGGTTTGGTAGTTACTTTTGTTTTGAAGTAGGGGTTTGTTGACTTAGTTGTTGATGCAAGTTGGATTCATATCCGGCAATTTATCAGATATATCTGTTCAGGTTTCACTCGGATATCATGATTGGTATCAAAGTCTATGTGGTTTTGTGGGATAAATTGGAAATTTTGTATGCTCTAATAAATATATAAAAAGTGATGTACGAAAAAACCTTTGAGTCGGGTTTATGTTTCAAATAAAATATTTTAATAAAAAAAAAAAAATTGTTGTTTTTATAAATTCTGTCACTGCTTAGTCCCCATTTCGTTATAATTGTGATGTTAATGTATGGATTTGGTGTTAATTTCTTAGGGTAGTGTCTTGTCCCTGTGTTGGATTTTTGTCCCTTAATGGAAATTCACATTAAAACTCAACAAAAGTAGATTGTTGTTCCGATTTAATATGTTTATTAATTTTTATTTCAGCATGTCATTGTACGACATGTGGGGGTTAAGTAATAATGGATGGTCGTTTTTCCTATGCATTTGTTCGGTTAAATTTCCCCAGACCAATGGGTGTTGTTATGTTTTTAAATTTCTTCATACTGCTTATTTTGTTATATGTTTTTTCAACAATGCCTCTGTATAATATATTTTTATATGTCTTCCAAATAAAATAATAATAAAAAAAATATTCAAGAATTCACATTGGTTTAATATTGTTTGTTCTTATACATTGTGAGAACGGGTTTTCACGGTGGGTAGTCCTGTACACCGCATTTAAATGTAATATAATGGGTATTAGGTTTTGTTTTTTGTTTATTTTCAGTATGTATACACCCATTCATAAATTTATTGTAGATAACCTGAGGCGATTGTATATATATTTATACTGGTATTGTAGTTTATGATCATGAAGATGGGTAGGATTTTATTATGATGTTAGTATGTTTATATTTTGTTAACTGATTGTTCATTTGGTATTGTGGCTATTATTTTGAGTGCATTATGTTATTAGTCCTCAGGGAATGTCTTTGGACATATTTGAGAGGTGGTGCTTTCATAGCAAATTGTGAAAAAGTGTCTTTTTTGATTTACGAGATACGTGTTGAGTTATGGTCGCACTTGTAATTTGCAAGTATTCATTTTTGAATTTTTTATTGATTTGTGTTATTATATGTTTTTGTCCTCTTAAAAAAATAAAAAAAAAACTCATGGATTTTAGAAAGGGTCCTGTTCCCTTTTTTGAAATTTTTAGTTTTTGTTTCATTTTCCATATTCTATTGAACTATTCTGTTATCATCGAGCACGCAGAATTTTCCTCCGACGTCGTCACCACTTAACGTCCTTTCTTTATTTTCCCTCCTTGCTGAAGGATCCACCTTGACACACTCCCTCTTCGACTTTTTGACAGCAAATATTTATTACACAAACTTGGATAATCCTTTCCTTAGCATTCCTCACCCCTCCCAACTTAACTTTAGTCATCTCTATTTATTTATCCTTAGATCCTGCATCAATTCCACCCTGCAGCGCAGTATGATCCTGATAGGTTTGGGCTTCCTTTTGATTATAATAATGGTACCTTTTCCCAGTCCCAAACGTCTTAAGCATTCAATATGGGGTTATTTTGTATTAGTTTTTAGCGTTAGTTTCGATTGTTATAATAATAGTTGGCATTGTTTCATTCAGATATTGTGCCTTATTATTCTTTAATCTTTTGTTTATTTACTGAAATTTGCGTGTTGTCATATTTTTAAAGGGAAATCTCGTAGGTAAAGGCTCTTTAAGTCATGATTTTTCACCTCAGTATTTTATTTATAACTTCGTGTTATAACGCATAACCATATTTTACAAAACTTTAACAAAATCTGTGCCTTGTTTACCTTCCTCGACAAATATTCTTGTGAAGTTCTCTTCAGATTTTTACTAGAGTTATTTATCTTGTGTCTCTTTACATAGGGATATTAAAATTTTTTTATATGTATAATATACCCATACATTTATAAATTTTTATAGTACTGAGACATATAGTTAGTGATTACATAGTCTTTACTGTCTTCAGTTTCAGCACCTTCAATTAACCCTTTTTTTTAATTTAAAAGACAGGTGTTGTGCAAGTAGTTAGACTGTTGGGTTTAGTCCTGACTCTTTTTTTTCTACTTCGGTTCTTCCTCTCACCGGCTATTCTTCGTCTGTCCCCACTTCCCCCCCCCCCCCCGTGGGTCCTTACCTGTAGTCTAACTAACAGGTGTTGTCACCTTGTTCATTAACTTGTCAGCTTTATACCTTCTGCTGCTATACTTTAATGTACAGTTACTTTTTTTTCAGTGGATATAAATTAAACGAGACATTTTCTTCATGACATATAAATATAAGGTCTTAATTCTTTTTTCGGAAATCTACAAATAATTTTACAGTTTGTAAATGCGCAGACGTACAAAAATATAATTTTTAAATTTTCAGGATTTTTTAATTTTTACATATATCTTTAACGTCAGCAGTCTTGGCACCAACATCCCCCTTATGCATTTTGGGGAAACCTTTTTTTTTTTTTTTTTTTTTTCCCGCAGTCTGAAATTTTTGTTTTTTTGAGTCGTCTTAAGATTCCCTATTATCAGTAGCAGCAGAAGAAAAGGGGAACATCGTCGGGCATGTGAGCCATTTGTCAATTTTAGGATTTCTATAATGAGAAGAATCTCGACGGGAATTTTTGTTGAGCCAAAGTCAATTATCACTGGATGATGCAGCAGAATTCCCTTTTAAAAGGCCTGTAAAATAAAAAAAATAAAAAAAAAACTAAACAGACACAACACAAAACATACATGAGCACAGGAAAGAGATAAGATAAGAAAAATTTTTCCCCGGTTTTTAAACCCCCAGGAGGGTTGAGGGATTAAAATTTCCCCTTGTTATAAAATACCATGGTGACTGCATAACATTTATATTTGTTAATAGTAAATATCTTTTCATTCAGAAGAAAGAGCTAAATTTTTTTTAAAGTTGTGCTAAAAGATAACTTTCGACCTTCATTTATATTGAGAATGAGTTGACTGAATAATTTGTCCAATTTTTGCTGCACCAGTAAATGTTCGAACGTATTAGTTCAGTCGATGTAAATCTCCCTTTTAAGTTTTTTTGGGGCCCAATACAAAACGTACAATTATCGAATAGTGTAAATTAAAGGGGTCCAAAACAATCAGTATTTTTGGGGTACTTAAAAGTAATATCTAATCTGGGGTTGCTGAATTCTGTGGCCTTTTTAAATTTTTATATACATTGTGTTTTATGGAAGTAATTTGGGAAAAAAAAATTAGGTTTCAGTGGATTATTTTTCTCGTAACGGAATTAGAGTTTTTTCCCCTTCCCGGATAAAACCCTGATTGCCTCATCCCAATTTTTGGTATTTTTTCATTTTACCCTTTTCCCCCGGGGAAATAATAGTAAATGTGGGGTTTTATTAAATAGGGTTTTTTATACGTACTTTTAATAATTTGTTAGCCCTTAAATTTTTCAGGTTTTAAAAAACACGTTTTCTTTATAGTTATGTAACATGAAACAGAAAAGGGGGAACTAAGTTAAATTTTAACTCGAAAAAAAATTAAAAAAATTTTTGTGGAAAATTAAACATTTATAAACTGTTTCGAAAGCCTTTGAAGTTGAAATAGTGTATACAAATATTGAAGAGATTGTTGAGGGAGTTGAATCTCGACTTTCTCTCAATTTTGAAGGTTTTGTGTTATGTAATTAAATTTATTATACATAGTATAGGCTTCAGTAGCTAAAGTTGTAAATTTAGAAAGGAAAATTTGAATGACCTAAAAAAAAAAGATTACTAGTGTTTTGTAAATAAAATTAAACAATTCAACTTAGTTTTATAACCATTAGATGTTATTTTTTAAAAGATGTATGGACAAAACCGTATCATGAATACCCCCGTTATTGACAAAATATTCATTGAAGTCCTATTCTGAGATTGCGCCACCTGAACCGGAAAACTACAACAGATAGTATATGGTGCCACCAAGTGGGGGAAAAAACCATTGTGTTACGGTGACCCGTGGTCTGGTGGAAAAAACCCCCTTCCACGGTGGCCGGGGTTCGTTTTGGGCGAGGGTTTAAACATTGGGCGTGCCTTTTACTGGTTGTCTATGTTCACCCATTATATAAAATGGGACCCTTTTTTGTCAAGGTGGTGCATTCGGGGAAAATTAACCTAATTTTGAAATGTGCATAAAAGGGGGTTTTTATATAGTAGTATGTCATTGATGTCAGCAGGCCTGTTTTTGTACATGTACAGAAATAAAGAAAAGTATTACTATTATTATTATTATAGGGGTTGCAGACGAATGTCCAGGTAGGACCAGCCCCCCCCCTTAAATTGAAAACGAAACCCATTAAAATGTTTTGACGTTTCATTTTTTTCCCCGATTTAAAACGAGAAACTTTTAAAATTTAATTCATTCATATACATTCTTCTTTAATGTCTGTGTTTATCTTTTTAATTCGTCTCCCCCTAATATTCTCTACCATTGAGAGGCCTGGTCTTATAATGAAGGAGGGGAAAAAGTTTGTAAAGGGGATCGATCTCCGAACTTAATAAATAGAAAGTGGTTGTTTTATTGATGTCACTATACTTTAAGTACTTTATTTTGAATAATGCAAAATTGGTCCCTCGAAAATTATGGCATACGATCATTTAGAACTGATTACACTCGGGTAGTTTTGCTTTATTTTGATACAAACTTGATCTAAGCGAGGGGTTTGCGTCACAAAACCTAATTTTTTTTTCGCGATCTTTCAGCATTGGATATTATATTTTTTCAAAACTATTAAAATCCCTTTTTTTTATAATTCAGATTTATGCTGTTTTCCTTCAAGGGGCGGCTTGATGCTGGTCAAGGGCTCTTGATTCAGATTTACAATTTTTCCCTTTTTTTTAGATTAAACCTACGCACCATGATCCAGAGTTTAAAGTTTCCCCCCCAAAAAAAAAAAAAAAAAAAAATAATAAATATAAGTTTTTGTGCCTGTGAGAAAATAGCGTAACTTTTTTGCTGGATATTATTGAGGTATGTGAATGTTTTTTCCTTCTCCATCACCATTTCCTTTTCTTTGTAATCGCTTCATAATTCATCTTGTAAAGCCTCTTAAGGAATTTTTCCCCTTTTTTGCTCACCTCCTTTTCCCCCCCCCTTTCCCGGCCACCCCGTACCCATGCTTTCGCCTCTGTTCATTTCCCCCCCCTTTGTATTTCCGCTTCCATTCCCTTTCAGCCTCCCCCCGCCCATCCTCCTTCAGCCTCCCCCTGCCTGTCTGCTCCTAGCCTCCTTCCAAATTTCCCCGCTTGCTCTTCCCCATCTTTCCTTCTCTACGTTTTTTCCCCCTTCCTTCCCCCCTCTTCCCTCCCAGTCAAAATGCAATATATCTTGCCAATTTGTTAAGTTTGAAAAAAAAAAAAAAAAAAAAATTTTTTGGGGGAGGACACTTCTCACGATGTGATCCTCTTACCTCTCACGAGTAAAAAATAGCTTTTTTAATAAGACATTACCACTTAAATTAACTTAGATTTTTTGGGGGGGAAATGAAAGTGGCAGTCTTGACGAGAACTGTGTCAAAATTTTGTTTGGGGGGCGGGGTTAACGCCGGGGGGAATTTATACGTTGATTATTTTTATTGACAAATTTGAGGTGAAGTTGATGGTTGTTGCATCGACTTCCACTTTTATTTTTACCGCTACCTTGTTGGTGGATTATTTATTCTGATTTAGCAGTTTCTTGTGACTAATAAGGATAAGAATTTTTACTACGACCACCACCTACTACTACTACCACCACCACCACCACCCCACCCCCATTATGCCCCACCAATTTTAGTACCACC